>JAMKQA010089918.1:0-14390 GCA_024699735.1 Posidonia australis
TATCCGTATCCGTATCTGTATCCGCTCAAATTCAAAAAACCATATCCGTATCCGTATCCGCTCCTAGGCGGATACGGATATCCGTATCCGCTCATAAACGGATACGGATACGGATATTTTGCGGATATACCGTATCCGTTTGCACCCCTAGCAATGAACCAACAAAATGGAATCAACATTAGTTGAAGAAAAATTGTTTTACATGGAATCAACACAAAGTAGAAAACAAAAACCAAAAAAAGAAAATGAATCCTTTGTTGTTGTCGTCGGGTCAACTGTATGGGATTGTACGTATCTTGATTCTAATCCACTCCACCATCTCCAAAATCACCAAAAACACAGAGTGGAAACAAAGGCACATGACCTAGATCTATCACCATTACATTTGTATCATCCACCTCCAAATCTCCCTTCGTTTCATGCTTCCAGCCAAATCTAACCACTGGTTTTGCAGAGATTCTTGTTGGAGTTCGGCCAAAATGGCGTCTCGACGTCATGTCCGCTATTCCCCCCTTAACAACAGCGAAGAATCAGATAGATTCGATGGGAGGGAGTACGAGGGGGACGACCTCTGGTTTAAGTACACACCCAAATCCCTCGACAGGGATTCCATGGAAGTCCCAGGGCCTCACGCTCTTCCTGTTGTCGCTTGGGTCAGTACTTCTGTTCCTTGCCTTCTTCATATTGACAGGGCACATGGGTGGCGACTGGTCCCAAGCTTATGGATTCCTTTTGCTTAGCGTCCTTGCTATCCTTCCCGATATTGACGCATCTCCTTCATTTCTCTTCGATAGCAAACGCTTCTAGATGCCTTTGTTTAATCATTGCTTATGTTTGTTGTTGTTTTAAGGGCCATGGAAGGAGGGAGGCAAAGGAAGGAGGAAGGGGTGTCGGGAGGAAAAGGCGTTGGGTTTTCCTTATTTTTGATTCCCAATGGGATGAGAATCAAATTCCTTACTTTTTGAGAATGAATGAAATTTCTATGTTCAATGGAAATTTGATTCTTAAAGGAATTTCATTCTCATGTTTATTCCAAAGATATTTTTGTATGAAATATCGAAATAGAATTCTCTTATTCCATTCCAATCCATTTCAGTTTTCATTCTAGCATACCAAACGTTACTTTACTTCGTTGGAATTTGAATTCCAATGGATACATAACTTTTAAAAAAGAACAAAAATTATGGTACCAAAGGAGTTTAGAGTTTTGTCCTCCATGGGCACACTTGCTAACTAGGATTTGGAGTGTTTTGCTCATATTTTTTGACCTTGTGTTTGGTAGTCAATTAGTCATACTTTTCTAAGACATTATGTTCAACCAATGTTGGAAATATTACAAATAAAACTGTATAGAAACAATAATGGTATAATTGATTAATATATCGATAAAGTACACAAACAAAGATTTAGAATAGTTCATGTGAACAAACAATATCAACATACAAAATAGAGTAAAAGTCAATATCTTATCTAATTGATCCTATAATGACCTAGATTTTGTAAGTTTTGTGGGTCAAATGTGTACATTGGAGGGTATTTGTGTGTGTAGAACGTCAAGTCGACTGCGTTTTATATAAAACACATTGTCTATTGCATCCTACACCTACTTGTATGGATTTCTAAAATATTAAGCACGTAATGTGGCACGTTTTATGTTAAATGCATGAAGTAACACGTTTTGCACCTTAAATAACCTCCAAAAGTACTAATCTATCAGTTAACTACATATATATATTTGATCATTTCTTCTTCTCTAGCATTCTGCACTTCCTCCTTTCAACACTCAAGAAAGGAGTGCTTCCTCAGGGAGAATCCAAAAGCCAAGAGGAAGGAGATTTTATGAGTGAGACTGATTGGTGGGTCACATGGTGATAGAAAAGTTAGTTTTCCGCTATGCAAATTGAAGATAGAAGTTGTGATGGATCTTCAGCAACCTCCTACTATTCTAAGCACCGTGCTCAATTGGAGAAATCACTGAGAAATTATTGCAACTTAGACTTAAGGTGAGATTTGCATTGGATTCTTTAGGTGTTGTGTTTTCCTCTTCTTCTCTTCTTGTGGTATTTCTTTGGATTCCTATTGTTGCATGAACTGCTAAGGATTGTTGGAACTCAAAGGGTGTTTGGGGAAGTTTCAGATGGTTGATCGGAGCTCTAAATCGTTTGAGAGCTTGGTACATGGAGATTGGGTCCTCTTATATGCAAGGTACACACCATGTAGGATAGTTTTTAGTGTGATTTTGATGTTGAGCTCATACTACATGCTTTAAAATGAACCAAAATACAATCCAGTTTAGTGCCATGAAGTGTTTTAGAACTTTGCATGCTTAATTCAAGGGGGATTTAGTGCATATTCTGGTGTCAGGGAGAGGGACGTAGTACCTGATGCATCATATGTAGGATGTACAACAATATTCGTCTTATGTCTGTAACTCAAAATCTAATTGTTTTCTTATAAAAATTAATTCATGTGATGATTAATGTTACTTGAATTTCTTTTAATTGCTTTGATGTAGAGTAAGTTTTATAGATGATCTAGGATGTGTTTCCTTAGATTTAAGCCTTTGTTTTGTGGGTGTTGTGCACTGAATAAGGCACATGTAGGGTGTACGACGCATGAAGTGTTACATTTTATGTAAATGAAGAAAATGTAGCGTTTTACATTTTACTGTAGAAACTTAAGTTCTGGGTGTTAGTTTTTCAAGAGTTTTTTCTTATTATAAAGTAAACTTTAAGACATTCACTTTGATACATGATGTTGAAATTCCTAAATGAGTTTAATGCTTAAAAAGTATGATTTTTAGTAGATGTTTTGAGAGATGAGTAACATAGTTCATGATCCATACTTTTATAATTATTATTATTGTTGTTGAAAATTCTTCTTATGAGATTGTGTTGCGATTTTTGCCTTCTTTTCGTTTTCTAAGATTACTAATGAATGGAGGTTTATTTGGGTTGTCATTGTGTATTGAACAAATTATTCTGGATCGCAGGTGCACCTAAGGTGCATTTCTCTAGCATGATTAACTCGTGCAAATTGATTCCGAGTGTAAGTCACGCGTATGAGTCACGTGTTTCGACCAATATAGTAGGGAGTTGTAACTTGTTATGTTAAGAGTGTGATTTGCTTTATACAAAGTAAGTTTTCGAATGTTTTCCCACCATTTTCTTTTTATGGAGACTAAAAAACTAAGGAGGTTGAAGTCTATGGATCAAAAGAACTAAGGCTAAAGTCTAGGGGCTAATAGTGTCAAATGATCATATTGATGGACCAGAGACGACTGATATCTTTAGAGGATTATGTGTAAAGCCTAGGTTGACGTTATGAGTTAAGTGCCAGCAATATCATGGGTGAGAGTCTTTACGTGGCCTAAACACAAACACTAGGGTATTTATAGTGTTAAGAGTTTATATTTTCCTAGGTGGCAAGAGTACAAAGGACGTTGATAGCACGTACCTTGTGAGAGTTGGCTAGAGTGTAATATACATGTACTTCACTTTTGGTGATGTCTTTGAATAGACAGTTGTAAAGATTCTCAAAGAGGAGGAACCTGGGACGAATGGGCTCTATCGTAGGATAGCTCATTTATGATAGTGCAATGTGCTTCAACAACTTGTGGTTGGTATCGATTGCTTAAGCCTGAGTAACATAACACGTGTGTGTGTGTGTTGTTGGGGGTATTATGTGTACAATAAACCATTCAAGCATTATTGAGTGTCTAAGCCTCGCGATGAGTATGTGGATTCAAACCACATGTTTTGAGTTACTCATAGAGAATTGAATGCTCTATATTGTATTGAACTTTTCAATAGTTTTAGTATAGAGTTTTGGATACGTGCTTTTATCATGAGATGCATCATGTTGTTTGTGTTTTGATCATTGTGGCTTCGATATTTGAGAAGTACAGTGGACTTGATTTTGGTAGTTTGAGTTGAGTGACTTTGATATGCATGTCTTAGAGTTTTATATGCATACTCCTGGTATGATTTTGGTTTTATGTGTTTTGTTCCTTAAATGGGTTATTGGGCGGATTGCAAATAGAAAATCTGTAGTTTTTCAAACACGTTGAAAGCATGCGTTTGAGGCATGTGTTTTGTGTGCACATTTTTTACAAGTTTATTGTTATGTTGAGATTTAAGTGGATTTAATATTAGTCATTCTGATGATATCTTTGTAACTTGTACATATAATGATTTTAGAAGTTTTTGGTAAGATTTTTGGGACATCAATATTAGGATGCCAAAGTTATTTAGAGTTGTGAATTTAAAATTGATTTTCCATGGATTTATAGTTTTTGTGTGGTAGTATTTACATAAGTGGTTTGGTGCACCACGTTTTCAGTGATTTTGACTTTTGACATCGAGATTATAATGTTAGTATCAAGTTTTTAGCTTTCGCATGTTGTAGTGATAGGTTATGCTTGTACGTTCCACTAGTACGTTTTGATTCAGTTTCTTGTTGTTTGGTAGAGTTGGTTTCCACCTCATAATACTTTTGATATTATTCTCCTGGAGAACATATGTTGGGTGACTTTTTTAATGGTCATTTATATGTACTTTGTTTTGTGCTTTGCAAGTGTAGATTAGAAGCTAAATTTCTTATTAGTGCATATAAAGGAGTTATTCAACCACACATTGACGATCTTGGATGAATGTTCTGCTCTAATTACTATTATTATTGTTTTGATTTATGAATTTGAATCTTGTTTTTAAAAAAAAAATTATATAATTTTATTATCAAAGTGACGATCATGGTCGTTACAAATTTCTAAAAAAAAAAAGTCATTTCAAATTCTCCCTTAACATCCTGCACTCTAGTATGATGGGTTGATGCACTTTTCTCCTAAGATAAATCAATCATTAGTGCATAAAAACATATAATCGGATCGAAACAAAATGTCGACCAACACTTCAAACACTTGAGATTTAAAATGACAGAAGTATAGAGTACAAGAGTAAAAAGAGAATGTAAGTACATTGAAAATTAATTCATGTCAAAAACCGTAGTAGGAAATCAGAGACAATTACAATGAGATGAAAGAATAACTACCATCAATCATGTTTTTAAATTCATATTAATTAAATAATTATTTAATTAATTAGTAATTAGTTAATGTAATTTTGTACAAAAAAAACTTGAGACATTTCAAAGCCTAGCTCTAACCAACTCGTGCGTGAGTGTGTAGTTATCCATACCATATCTAAGCTCTTGTAAACAATTATTTTAGAGTTCCATAGTAATAGACCACATGAAACTTCTTAAACTAAGCAATATGGGATTAAAGAAATAGTAATATCCTACAATTTCATACATATGGTATTTCCTCTAAATGTACACTACCTCTTAAGTCTTGAAACTTTGGATTTATCATGATATTTAATACTAATATCAATATTACCAATGGCATTATATGAACATAATTAATTAAGTTTTCGTAGATCTAATTAATTAAGATTAACTTAATGACTTAATTTACATTATATTCAAGAATCAGGACTTCGTTTACTTTTATTGAATAGTGTTCAGTGTATTAAATTTTATCTTAACGATGCCATCGTCACATTGTGACATGAAACCACCTAAGGAATCGTTTGAATACAATTTTGGAATAAATTTTGGCTGTAGATAAGTTGAGGTGGAATAATTGTAAGATTATAAATGTAAAATCTGAAGAATATTAAATCTAATTTGGATATAAATTTTGACATTACTTTGTTGTTTAGAATGACATATTTATTCTTATGAATTTAAATATAGTTTGAATGACTACAAAATTCTCTCATTAGCTAATGACAGTGATTTACGTGCAAACAGTATAATAATACCAGAGTATACCTATAATATGATGTATTCATAATAGTACAAAGAAACTATCCTAATATGTTGTATTCTTCTTTTACTTAATTTTCGTTAGGTAAAATACATAAATTTATATTTTCTTGTGAATAAAAAAGTAAATGTACCTACATAATCTATCAAATTTTATAAAAAAAACACACCATTTGGTTAATTATGTTAATAATTTTATTTTGAAATCAACTAAGCCTCCAATAATGTGTATAATCAGTCACTATCAAACATATTTGATTAATATAATGATTATTGTCAAGATTATGAGATAATATAAAGACCCATAATCCTGGCCAGATTGGACCTAAGGAGGATTCTCTCCTTCCTCAGATTCTCTTGATAGGAACGCATCTTTCTATTGGCTCACTTTTGGACTTTTTTGAACGTAGAAAAAAAAACTAAAGTTGGTCATGCCACTTGGTCACATGTTTATTATTTAAAAAAAAACAACTTCAGATTACCGATTACAAAAAAAAAAAAAAAAACTTTTGAACTTTTTTGAAGCAAAGATCGTGTACCATAAAGCCAAGACGCGTCTCGTACAATAGTTTCCACCAAGTTGATCCTCTTTAGGGAACATATAGTCCTTCCTGACAGGATGAGGACGTCTGGAAGAAGGACGACGAGTAGAACAGGTAAAATTTTAGTTCTCTTCCGATTTCTGAGAGGAATTTCTATTTAATCATTAGTGCTATTTCTTGTTGGCTCTAAAAATATTGCCAACGTTGATTTATGCACAATTAAAGGTTCTAGCATTAAGTTGTCCGACGGGGACATGATTAAGACCCAAGATGTGATGCCACGGCAGGTTAAATAGAATATAGTCCCTTCTCCCAGCAGAAATGTTTTTAGTTGGGTGTATCATTGCTTAATGCAAGACAAAGAGCATAATGATTATGAAAATACGTCATCCGTTAAGCAATTAGATGGATTCTGTCATGACAGAGAGCACCAAATGTACAAATGCCATTCCACTAAACATTTTTAAGGAAAATATTTCGGTGTTTGGTGGAGAGGAAATTATTTATAGATAGCTGTAGCAATCACATAGAATGGTTGATGTCATCTGATTGATAGTGGAGGGCACTTGGAGCCTATGAATCATGGAATGGATGGGAAGAATAAGGTGAAGTGTGCAGCCGTGCGCGTATGTAAGATTCCACCAAAAACACACATGCCTCTGTAAATCTTTTGAAATTGTTACCAAATCCAATATTCTCCTATTTTCTACTTACCAACAGGACATTGGGGAAAAAGAAGAAGAATCTCCGTCTTCATCACGTCACACAGGAATATGGCTACGTGAAATTTGATGAGTTTTCATTCCTTCAAATCCACAACTGACCACTCAACAGCGACTGTTTGTTAGAGCTTGTATTATATATATAGAACCTCATATGTGGCGGCAGCCTTTCTTCTTTTTTGTCGAATCGTATCATAGAGAATCGATATACCTAGAATATACCTAGAACTTGATTAATGGCTCACTTCTTTTTTGTTATTTTGATGCGTTGCTTCCGGTTCTTCAATAATGAACTCATCGTGGTACTCGAGGTGTGCTTTTTAAGAAAATAATTTGACCCCAAAAGAAAATAAAATCAGTTGTTGGGAAAGGATTTCAGGCGACAATAATTAGACGATCGTGCTTTTTGTTACTTTGTCATGACATTTATTCCTTTGGTGGGATCTTTTTCCTGTATACTTTAAAAAAAAAAGAAGGTAAATTGTATCGACATTGTAGTGTGCAATGATTGAATAGTGTGACGGTGTTGTCTCGTGCACCAATATCACCTCATGTAAAAAAGGTCTCGTTTGAAAAAATAAATCAGATTATGGTAGGTTTGAACTTTGAACCGTGTTGCGAAGGAAAAAGGCAAAGTTTCTGCTACAGTGGCGATTCATCCAGGAAGATGAAGTCAAGATATGCCATTAGTGAAGCGCGACTTCCACCTCTGCTAGTTGATCGTGCTCGTCATGGGGTGTAAGATATATTCAGATAAGCCGAACTAAACAATAAAGGATTTACGGTTAGTAAGTTTAATTACATCCCGAACAGATTAGACCAACCCAACAATACTGAAAGTTGAAGTGATTATATAATAAATATTCGCATCAATTGAGTGTTTCCGAGCTTAATTAACTCCAACACTTCATTAATCAACTATTTTAGTCAAGATGCCGTGGTTTCATTATCTTCCTCAAGCCCCCCCGGTTGTCATCTCTGAAGAACCCACGCTGTTTAGTCTTCAGATAATAAAAGAAGAAGAAGACAGTTTGACGATCTGCTATCCACGTGCAAGAGCTCCTCACACTATAGCAATCCGATTGTTCCAAATATAAAATAAGCTTCTCTAAGTGCCAGCAGCCCAAAGAGACATCAGATAACAGTCCTCATATTATACCACTAGCCAACATGTCAGATCCCAAACCAATCATGTATCCGAAAGGCTACACCCATCACAAGGACTACACAATATTCAGTTGGCGGCTTGCTTGACCAAGCAGGAAACGTAAGAGAGGAACCGCATACACGACAGCCCCACTACTCCACGACCTCCACCACCACCAACCACCAGATCCAACAACAGAGCAGTAGAAATTAATCATGGCTCTTCAATTTCCCAAGAATCATAAAGTTTAGACCCAACTCAACCATGAATGGAAAAGAAAGAAAACGGTCCACACAACAGATGATGAACAGACCACTTCCACATTATCTTATTCCTAACACATAGAAACATCCACATGCAGCAAACACGAAGCGAGCCCTTCAGATTTACTACAACGCAAACGGATCTGTAGGTAGTCTACTCATCATATAGAAACAACAAAACTCAACAACTATTACAACACAAACAACAAGAGATACAGAAACAAAATTTAATGACAAACAGACAAAACGAACAAGGAACCGTGAAGTAGAGGAAAGAAAAACAAGAAGCCCGTGCTGTTTTCTTCTCCATCCACTACCCATCGTCTAAAATATTCCCTACCACCATATTGATATTCTACATAATAATAAATATAATAATTGATTTTTTCTTTCGACATTTTTATTTACAGATTGATTAAAACTACTCCATCTTCCGCTCTTTCCCCGAATCGCTGCTGTTGTTGCTGTTGTCCGAGTGTCTCACATGATGGAGCAAGCGTTGGGGTTCTCGTCGCTGAAGATCTGCGGTGCGTGGACCATCTCGAGCTGGTACCCTTGGTAGGGAAAATACCCACCAACGCCGTAGTATTCCATCTTGTTCACCTCCATCACCTTCCCTGCTGCCTCTTGCTTCTTCCCACCTCCTTCCTTCTTCTCACCACCATCTTTGTTGTTGTTGTTGTTGTTGTTGTTGTTGTCCTTGTCCTTGTCCTTCTTCTTCTCCCCATCCCCATCTCCCCCACCTTTGTCCTTCTTGCCACCCCCGCCGCCCTTCTCTTTTTTGTCACCGCCGTCGTCCTTCTTGGGAGGGACAACGTCCACGTTACGCTTCAGCTTATCCTTGAGATATGGGGCAAGTGTTTTGACGTCCATGGTACCTTTGACTGTGACCAGCTCCTTCTGCTCGTCGATGGTCACCTTCTCCACCCCTGCAAATCACGCAGTGTATCGTGATTAATTTTAAATTTGGTTATTAGATCAAACGAACACCCAGTGATCACAACTTCTCTACTCTACTTTTCTGTCACTAGTGCAGATCCACCGATGGTTATTGTCAGGAGGGCCCCTGACGCTGACGGTCAAATTGCTTTCATAAAAGCTTGTAATAAGAGCAGAGTAGTGGCAGCAAGATGGGTGGTTAATGGAAGATGAAATCCATTAAATGGGTCGTTAGGATTTAAGTCTATTCATTAACCACAAGTGATTACTAACCCTTGGTCTTCGAAATGGTCTTCCTGATACGTTGAACGCAGCCTTCACAATGCAGCGAGATCTTTAGAACCACGGTGGAAACCACTGGCTGAGAATGATAAAAAGGCACATGAGATCGATCCAACTAGTAGTAATAATTGGCATACGAATGGTGGTGCATGAGCTGTTTTGTTGCTTTGGTGGTGGTTGTTGCGGTGGTGTTTGGACTTTAGATTGGTTACCTCTTTGGGCTTTTTCTCGTCGGAACTTTTGTCCCCGCCTTTAACCTTTTCGTCGGCTTTCTTATCGTCCTTTTTGGGCTCGTCCTTCTTCTTTGGCACATTGGTTGGCGAGATGAGGTCCACTCTCTTGCGGGTCTTGGTCTCCACTCGCTCACGAAGTTTCCAGGGATCTACCTTCCCTACCACCGTTAGCTTGCTGCTGCCACTGTCCGCAGTCACCGTCTCCACCCCTGCGAAGCCATCACGAGATGCAACATGGGAGCATCAGAACAAATTAATCCCCACAAAGAGGAGAGAAGCAACTGGTGGCTGCTAAAACAAACAGATCCATACTTCTTATTAATTTCGAATAGGAATTAATTAGCCGCAAACCAAGCGATCAGACCATGGAAATCAAACGAGAAGGGGATCAAAACAGGGGAGACAGTTGGGAGTATTGGTAGTTATTACGTACCTAGGAAACCCCGGACAGACTTCCTCACTTTCTTGGCACATCCCTCGCAATGCATATGCACCTTCAAAACAACAGTCAGTGGTCCATCGTCCTTCTTCTTCTCCCCTCCACCACCACCACCACCACCACCACCACCATCACCACCCTTCTTCTTCTTCTTCTCCCCTCCTGCACCTCCATCACCACCACCACCTCCTCCTTTCCCTCCTCCCTCGGCCTTATTCTTCTGCCCACCTTCAGCCTCGGGCTTGTTCTTCTTCTGCTCACCATTCTCCTTTCCTTCCTGCACAAACAACAACGACGACAACTGTAAGACCAATAACAAAACTAGAGGTGGCTGCAGGAAGAGCAAGAGGAGCAGTTACCCACCTCTCCCATGGGTCTGGATCTCGCGCTTGTGCGTGTTATGTGGAATATATCAGTCTAGAATACAATGGCCATCGCAAGAAGGGGTATATATAGTGGAGGAATGGAAGGGAGTGGAAGAGGTGGCGGAGGAAAATGGAATGGAACTGCCCAACCAACCGCCTTTCCCCATGCCACCATCATGGGCATCTATGGCATGCATGCCTGTATGGATGAGTCATGGATGGTGTGATGGGGGTACGAACCGGTTTGATGCTGGAGCAGGGGAATATCGTACGGAACAGAAAGGAATGCGACGGGGTTGGTGGACCGGAACCAGACCGGACGGACGGGTCATGTTTAGAGTTGGATGGTCTTCTGGGTTGCCTTATTGGTAGGAAGTTGCAGCTCTTGTGGTCTTCGTGATTGGCTTTCTTGCACGTGGTTTCAGCGTCATCTGGTTTCTATAGGTTTGGGTGGTACTATAGTCTATAGGGTACCGGTTAGAACTTGGAATCTCTCCTATTTACCAGATTACCCTTTGATTCCTTTTCCTCGTTTTATATAAAAAAAGTTGTGTTCCACCAAAACATGTTAATCATCTCAAGCACAAAGATAAACAAAATTTTGCTGAACAATACGATCAGGGATAGACTTCGAGGTCCTGGTCCCCATTAGGCCACAAGAAGATGCTCAATTTCCAGTGTCTTGACGGGGATCCATTCCTTCTAGTCCTGATGTTAAAAGCTCGTGAGTTTTTTCAAAGAAAGTTCCTGTGAACTTCCTCATCCCCATCAACAAGGCCGTGTGCCTGTGTAACAGTGTAAGTTGTGGTTACACGTCATACAACATCTCATTTCCTACCTTTCAAATATATATATATATAACTATATGGGTGTGAATGTCGGCCTAATTTCATGCAATATAGCCCTACAGGAGTTTCCTGGTTGTGACCAAAAAGATGGTCATGGAGGTTTGGTCCACATGGTAGTCTGCTGAGTCCTTTCCTTCCCAGTGCCGTGTGGGGCAGTTGAAGGATTTCGTTTCCATGCATGCCTTGTTTGCTAGTGTTCTCAGTGTGCGTTTTGAACTTGGGCCCAATCTGTTTCTGTGCGTCCCTGCCTTGCTGCCTTTTTACTTTTGATAGTTTCTGAACATGGTTTTATCATTTGGGATTCAAAGATGGCTACCGCAGCGCATGTGCTTGGGCTGGCTTTTTCATAGCAAAGGCCATGGTGTGTTGGTGTAGGAAAACTACAGTGCACGAACTAATTACTGTACTGTAATTCTATTTTTCACCCATATGCATTTACGTGGACTTCAGCTTTGGGTCTTGGGATTGACGAATTCGGATTGCATGTTGATCTTCTTCAGGTCTGCACTGCTGTAATTGCGAGGAATAAGGATGAAAGTGTACGTTGATAGCACCTATTTTGTGAACATGGAAGAAGAAAAAAAGAAACACATGTTGATCTTCTTCTATTCTTATGTTATTACCTTTATTTTAATAAAATGAAGTAACATGAGACTATAATCATTATATCAAAATCCATTGATCAACAATAAAATTATCTTTTTTGTCAATAGTAGTTTTCTAAATTTTTAATTTCTTTCTTTCCTTTTTTACTACAAACTTTTTTTTGACAACTTGTCGTAGTTAATATCACTTAATTTATAAGATTATTATATTTAATATAAGAGAAATTGTATAAGAGAGAGTTGTATTTTTAAAAGAGAGAGAGATAGAGACGAGTTATGTATGTATGTGTGTATGATGGAGAGAGAGGGGGAGTAGAATATACATATATGTTAAAGACGCCATGTCTGAATTGTGCCAACACGCCATAACACAATTTACAATTTAAACCATGCTTGGGCTAGCACTGCTCAACAATATAGTTCGAGCGAGGCCATCTGTTCCAACAACTATGCCTTATTAGCACGAGCACGGTTGGCCCAAGCACAACATCGTTGCTTTTTTTTTAATGTTTTTTTGTTGGCCTAATCGTTGGTTAACCAACGACGAACATAATTGTCGACCAACACTTATGTTAGCCATTGTGCCATCGACTATGTTAGTCATTGTAGCAATGGGTAATGGGTATTTTGTATTTTGGTCCTCATAATTTTTTTATTTATCTAAAAGAGTCCTTAACCTATCTTTTTATAATAAATTACATTTAAGTCCTTATGTTAGTCATTGTAGCAATGGATAATGGGCATTTTGTATTTTTGTCATATTATTATTATTATTTATTTAAAAGAGTCCCTAACCTATCTTTTTATGAAAATTACATTTAAGTCTATTGTATGTGTCTTGAATTGTTGTATATTTGATGTATAAGTTGTAGGGGTATTTTGGTCTTTTGACTCTTGGGTTGCCAAGCTATATAAGCTTGTGTAGGGCACCCAAATGAGAGTGATTCATTTTGTATCCCCAAATTAGAATAGAACCACCAACGAGCTCTCCATCCCATGGACGTACCTAAGTTGGGAAACCACGTAAAATTCTGTGTTCGTTCTCCTCGCACCCCCTTTTCTTCTCCGCGACGTTCATCCTCCCGTTTGTCCGCTGCACGTTCCTGGATTCCACGCACAACAAGTGGTATCAGAGCAAGGTTTGGGAGTTGGCTTCGCGATTTGATTTGTGTTGAAGAAGGGAGAGGAGATTTTGGGATTTTAGGGTTTTCCAAAAATCCACCGTCTGTTCAAAATTCCCGTCAGCCGCGCGTTTCGTCTATCGTCAGCCGTGCGTCTGTCGTCCGTCCGCGCGTCCGTGAATTCGTTCGTCCGTCCGTCAGCGAGTCTGCCGTTCGTCACCCGTCTGTCCACGAGCGACCGTTCGTCCGTCGCCAGTCGCCCACGAGCGTCCAGCAGTTGCGCCACTCGCGTCCCGCGTCCGATCGGCATCCGTCCGTCCCGCAGGCGTCCGTGTCCTGCAGTTGCCGCTGATCGTCCGTGTCCGGTGGCTAGCAACAGTAGTCTGGATTTTTTGGTTTGGATTTTGGTATTTTTTGCCGTGCCGTGGGCAGTCTGGATTTTGGCCTTGCTGCGCCGCGTCGTTGGGTCTTCCACCGTCCCATTTTGTGGCACGGGTACACAGTATCTGCTGGTTGAGTTGCTTCTGAATTTTCAACTAGTCTGCTGTTTTTTTGTTTCTGCATTTAAATGGCAACTCCAGCGATGAAGGTTGAAAAGTTTAATGGGAAAAACAATTTCAGCTTAGGGCAGATTAAGATGAGGGACTTGCTGAAGCAACAAGGCATTTGGGCTCCCCTGAATAAGGAGTCAACTATTGACAGAAAATCTGCAAAGTATGAATTGCAAGAAGAGAAGGCTCATTCTACCATTTTGTTGTGTTTATCAAATGAGGTAATTATAGAGGTGGCTGATGAAACTTCAGCACCCGGTTTGTGGCACAAGTTGGAAACTTTGTATATGACAAAGTCCCTAACAAACAAGTTGTTGCTCAAGCAAAGATTGTTTTCTTTGAAGATGAAGGAAGGCACACCTTTGAAACAGCATCTGGATCAGCTTAATACTATCCTCATGGAGTTAGGAATATAGGTGTGACTGTTGAGGATGAGGATGCAACCCTCATTCTGCTTGTTTCACTTCCATTGTCTTTTGAGAATTTTGTGCAATCTTTTGTGGT
>JAMKQA010089919.1:0-11683 GCA_024699735.1 Posidonia australis
TGAAATAAGAGATGAAATACATGCTTTAGAGGATCGACTTGTAAGGTAAAATTTGATTTACTTTTATAATTTTTGATATATATAAATTGTCAGGTTGAATTCAATATTAAAATTTAATCATTGTTCATTACAATATATATTATGTTTGTTTTTTATAATCAGAAGATATACCGATGAGTAAGAAGAATATTTGGCAAGTGATGATGAGGATGATTTCGAGGAGTATAGACGTCGTCGTCGCTCCATCCATGCATCATCCTCAAAAGGTAAAGGAAAGGAATTTGGTTCCCGAAGAAAGTAATATATAATATATTGTTTTGTCTTGTATTATATTTATCGACTTGTATTAAGATATTTCAGTGTTGTATTAACTACTTTTTTGTAAAAACTTTGAATGTGTAAAATCTTATTATGTATAATCGAATGGAATTTTTTTTATAAAATCTGTATATGTGTACGAATAATGTACTTGTGAATGTATTTGAATGTCATTTTACCAGGTATTTGAATGTCAATTCTATAATGTATTGCATTATTTTTTTTTAACTGCCCAGTATTAGCGAGGACATTTCCTCGCTATATGCTCACAAACATAACGATATTTAGCGAGTAATTTGCGAGGGAATATCCTCGCTATATACTCGTAATTTCGTCGCTAAAACTAGAATGATGATACAATCTCATGATATTTAACGAGCATTTACTGAGGAATTACGAGGATCTAGCGAGGACATTACGATGAAATATTTCCTCGTAATATCCTCGCTAAATTTATACGAGCACATTGCGAGGATATATCCTCGCAGTATTGATTTAACGAGTTACATAGTTACGAGGATAATTATTCCTCGCTACGTCCTCGACTCGTTAAGCTTTGTAACGAGGATTTTGCGAGGAATCCGCGAGGACTTAGCGAAGAATATTGTCCTCACTAAATGTAGATTTTCTTGTAGTGTGTTAAGGTCAAATTGAGGTGGAGAATATAATTCTAAGGAATTTGAACTGTTTTGTTAAATGCATGAAATTAAGAGGCATACAACAATGCCTTATACTCCACAACAAAATGGTGTGGCGGAAAGGAAAAATAGAACTCTTATGAATTTTGTTAGATGCATGCTGTCACATTCAGGACTCTCCAAGAGATTTTGGGGAGAGGCTTTGCTTACAGCAAACCATGTGTTAAATAGAATACCTACAAAATCTATACTTAGTACACCATATGAATTGTGGACTGCATCTAAGTCCAATTTACATTATTTGAGAAATTGAGATTCTGTAGCTCATATACTTATTCCTCGTTAATTAAGGGATAAGTTAGATTCTAGAACCTTGAAGTATACATTTATAGGTTATTGTGAAAATTCTTTTGGTAAAGATTTTTCCATAAAAAAAAGGGAATCATTGAATATAGGGATGCAACTTTTCTTGAAAATTTAAAAGAAAAGGAAGAAAATGAAAATGAAATAGAACCACTGCTTGTAGTGGGAGATAACTATTTCAATGAAATCTCGGAACATGACCCCATGATTGAGGGGGAACAAAATATGGAAAACATGAATGAACCTATGGAAAATATTGGGGAAAACCAAAATGAGCCTGTAAATGGAAATGATGAAATAATAGATCAAAATGAACAAACTCAAGATGGAATTGAACCGGTAGAGCCTATTAACAACAAAAGAATAAGAACTCAACCTGCTTGAATGAATGATTATCATTTGTATTCTTGTGAGTCTTCATGCTTAATAGCAGATATAGAGGAAAATCACATGGAACCCATGAAATACAAAGATGTTATTGAATCAAAGGAAAAAGATTTATGACTTAAGGCCATGAATGATGAAATTGATTTAATGGAAAAGAACAATGTATGGGAATTATGTGATTTACCTAATGACAGAAAGGCTATAGGATGCAAGTGGATATTTAGGAAAAAGCTAAAGGTTGATGGGTCTATTGATAAATATAAGGCCCGGTTAGTTGCTAAATGTAATACACAAAAACCGGAAATTAATTATCAAAAAACATACTCTCCAGTAGCTAAGTTTGCATCCATAAGGATTATATTGGCTATCGTTGCACATTTGGATTTGGAATTACATCAAATGGATGTAAAGACTGCATTTCTAAATGATGATTTGCAGGAAGAAATTTACATGTCACAGCCTGAGGGATATCAGGTAAAAGGACATGAAGACAAAGTGTGCAAATTAAATAAGTCAATATATGGTTTGAAACAAGCTTCTAGACAATGGTATCATAAATTTCATGATGTAATTGTCGAAATGAGATTTGTTTCAAACAGATTAGACTATTGTGTATATGTCAGGAAAAGTGGGAGCAAGTTTATTATATTATCCTTTTATGTGGATGATATTTTACTTACTGGAAATGATACTGACATGTTAAACAACACAAAGGAAGAACTTAGCAAAAAATTTGAGATGAAGGACATGGGAGAAGCATCTTATGTTTTTGGAATACCGATCCTTAGAGATCGGGGATCTGGAATACTGAGTATAAATCAGGAAAGATACCTACGTACAGTGCTTAAAAGGTTTGGAATGGAAAATTACTTCTCAGCCCTTACACCATATGTTTTTGGGAAAAAATTAAGTAAGGACCAATGTCCTGGAAAGGGGAAAGAACATTTAAGAGCACATTATTCCCAAGTGGTTGGATGTTTAATGTACGTTATGTTGTGTACACGACCAGACTTGGCATATGCTGTAAGTGTTGTCAGCAGGTATCAAAGTAATCTTGGAACAAAACATTGGGAAGTTGTAAAAAGAATAATGAAATATGTAAAAAAGACTCTGCATCATAAGTTAACTTATCAAGCGGATGAGCTTGAATTACTTGGTTATATAGATGCTGATTTAGGTGGTGACAAAGATGATGGAAAGTCCACTTCGGGACATGTATTCATCTTTAAAGGTGCAGTTTTATCTTAGGGAAGTAAAAAGTAAGGATGTGTAGAGAAATACACACAGGAAGCTGAATATATTGTCTGTAGTGCAGCTGCATCACACGTTGTTTGGATCAGGAGATTTATAAATGATTTAAATCTCAACTTCATAAATGATCCAATAGAAATGTATTGTGATAACCAAGCGGCAATAAGTATTGTACATAGTAGTGCAAATACAACAAGAGGACAACACATTAATATACATTATCACTATATTCGTGATATTGTGAAAAGTGGGGAAATAAAACTCATTTACATACCCACATCAGATATGATTGCTGATCCTATGACAAAGGGAATTACAGCAGATAAATTCATTAAGTTTGTGAACTTAATGAGATTAAGGAACATTTCCATAGATAATGGAAATGAAGAACATTCTCATGAATAGTGAGAATGACAAATTGAATTGATACACTTCACGAATAGTAAAAGTGGAAGTAAAGGACATTCTCATGAATAGTGGGAGTGGAAATATACCTTCACGAATAGTAAAAGTGGAACATTTACATCTCCTTGCATGGAACTTATATGTGGTCATCATCACTAAGTGGGAGATGTTGACTGGTGGTCATGAAGACCACCGTCCGTTATAGTCAAAGGAGAAGAGAAAACGATCGTGGTTTAATAGAAATGATTCGTGGGAGTAATTGGCCGGTGTAAATTAAGGAGCTGTTATTGGGAACGGAGGGAGGTGGAGACGTTGAGGTTCTACTATAAATTGACAGAAAACAAAAGAAGAAATCATCGAGCAATAACATATCTTGCTTCTTGATTTTTTTCTCCACCTTGCCAGAGTCTCCATCCGACGACCTTCAATGTGAATGTATGAAATTGGTTTATTTTTAAGAGTAGCGTGTTTGAGGAAAAAGAAACTTAATTCCCGTAAAAAGGAATCAAATATTTTCATTAAGATTAAAACGAGCTTTGAAACAATGGAAACTTATTGACAATGTCTCATTGTCACAATGACTAGGAGATGGTAAAAACTCGACACGCCTTCCAGGTTCAAATCCAAGGGTATTCAAAAATCTAAACCGATAACAAAAAAACAAAACAAAACAATGGAAACTTATTCCACAGCATGTATGCATCATATTTCTGTCAATGCACGTACTGTTGCAATGAGAACTTCGGAATGAGTGTGACATTGAGTTCATCACCAAGCTCCCTAATTCAACTGAAAAGCTACCGATTGAAACATTCATCCTTTTTTTTAAAGTTTATGTATCCAGTTTATGTATCCATCAGTTAATAATGGTAATCACACATGTCCATTCTATTATACTAATTACTGGTTTGATTGACTACACTTATAATATTTTTGAAAGCTTAATTGCGCAAGACATATCGGTATAATATAACTATCATCTCATTGAAGAGCGCTTATATAATGTTCTATCAGGGAACTTGAATAATAACTCATGAATTGTCTTCACTTACAGCTTATGACAGCAATTTTTCTCCTATAGTTTCAAGTTTCTTTTGGTAGGTAGGTTAGCAACACAAAAACAAAATGCAAGCCATACATGTCATGTCATGCACGCAGCTCACAAAAGTCAAATATTCAAATACCCCTCATCCTTGATGTCATCAACAACGACAACAAGAAAAGAAAAGAATTCAGAGGACATACACTAATTGATCCCGAGAATATTCGACACATAAAATCTCTTTCAAGAAACGGCAAAGAAGGTCTCCTGCATTAATTTTAGCTCATACAGAGACTTCTTCCAACATTTTGATGTGCGACCAGTATTGGATCCAACGTTTTAATTTTCAACTTAATATGACTTAGTAAATTTAATGGACTAGTCTATTTATGAAAATATATTAAGTAAAATAGTACTTGAGGAATATTATAATATAATTATAAAATATGCTATGTAAACATATCTCCATACCAAAGATTTCAACAAAACAATCACATAAGAAACTTTATCGGCTCTTGTTGCGTGATGAGTATGTTTTAATTAACCGCAAGTGTACAGCATACGATGAAGTACGTATGTAAGTAATCCTATAGAGAAAATTGTTTTAAAAATAAAGATTAATCGTCAATTAATGATGAATACAGATTTAAAAATTGATTGATTCTAAATACTTAAGAAAGCTTCAGAACAAAAGAAAACGAGGGTTTTTGAATCCATTCATGTAAACGTAAGTGTATGATTATATCCACTCTTTGTCTCTCTATTGATCTAAATAATTTGATTGAATGATATTTATCCTAACAAACATAATTTATATGTAATGTACTATAGATTATCAAGTAAATGAATAAAAACACAAATACCAAATTAATTCAAATGATATACGAAGGAATTGCGATTATATACAGAATCTTCAAATAAATCTTCCCTAAGCATAGACTAAAAGGATAATATCAATGTTAAAATATCAAAGTTTATCAATTTTATGAATGATTTATGTAATATACATCCAACCTACATAATTACGGTATTAAGTACAGAGAACAAATACAGAAGAGTTTAATCACAACATTTAAAATTATATAGATTTTATTTAAATCCTAGATCTAGAAATTGGTTACACATAGAGATAACAGGAAACATTTGAATAGAAAAATTAGAATAAAAGACATAATTGAAGAAAAAAAATGATTTTATTAATAAAACCTGAGAGTACAATTAAGGAACTTGTAGATCTTCCAAAATACAAGAATGGAAAAGAGTCTAAGACTAAAGGTGGAAAATGCCCCAAGATCTATATAAGGGATCCTTTTATAGACTTATAAGGACTTCTTTATGTCGGAGATAAATTTGAATACAAACTTTAAGTAATCACTTTCAAATACAAGATAACTCAAATTTCTTTCTTTTCTGCTTCAAAATATCTTTGACTGAATTTGAATGCTCTTTTAGCTTTTATTCTTTTCTCTTCCTTCTTTTTTTCAATTCTTTTCAAGTTCTGAAGTTTCTATAAAATTTACACAAAAACACATCGAGTAGCATTATTTATATACAAAATAAATAAATATGAGACATGAAATATGTAACAATAAAGTATTGATCACTGTATATGAGAAACTCTCTCCATAAGAGCAGAGGTGATTGTTGTGAAGATTAAACAACTACTTTTGCATCAAAATAATTGATATAGCAACGACAAATAAGTCCTATAAATTCTATAAAGTGGTATCAAAAGCTAGGTTCTTGTCGATTATATCAATATTATTCTATTAGTTTAGGATTCTATAATAATTTTGTCCATATAGTTTGTTTTGTACGCATTTAAAGCGATTTCTTCATTGTGCACATGTACAATGATGAAATCGTCTAAGGATAACGTTGGATGACCACTAGCTAAGTCAGGTGAGCGACAAGCCGTGCAACATCGTTCAGCACAACAATGGTGGCTACAAGGAGCCGTATACAACAACAATGGCCACCTTAGCGCAACAATGGTGGTCACGAGCAACCTATGTAGTGCAGCAGCAGCTGCTACGGTTGCTCGACACAACGCATGTAGCAGCAGTTGGGGCCTCCACGCAAGTGTTTTCACCGTCGACGCCATTGCACCCCTCTTTCCCCTCATGCGTGAAACCTATTAGGGTTTCATAGGCTTGTTGGGTAAGCAAATCCAGGACGAATCTATTTACACGACCCAATTAAAAATATTAATAAATAATATTCATGATTAACTAAATTTGCATGTTTAGTTTTTCGTTTATTACTAATAAGTTTGTTATAATTAATGAAAACTCCATTAAGTTTATCATTTTATGATAAAGTCCCTAAAAGTATGTGATTTTGCATATAAGTGTTTATTTATTATAGAATCTATTTTAAGTTTGAATTAGAATAAACTACTATTGTTTATTTTAGTTACTTTTCAATCATTAATCTTGTGCTTTGATGATGACATATTTTTACATAGCATGTTTTAGGATTGTTAAGGTTGAAATTTTGGAATTAAATAATCTGAAATATTATCATGTCCATGTAATTTTTGCTAATGTTCATGTTGAAAGATCAATATTATCATTTTTAATTTATCACAAAATTTGTCCAATTTAATTAAAGAATTATGGAACACCATATAATGAATTTTTGATTTGGACGACTGGGTTTCTCATCAACGTGATACTAAGTACAAAGAGTCAATTGTTTTAATTACATTAAGTTTAGATTAAATTTTCTTAGAAAATTTAAACCTAATAAGGATGGTGTTTTGAATTACATTTAAATAGATTAGATTAACAGACTTTCACTAACATGAACTACCATGCTTATATCTAAATGAGTGAATATTTTTTGTTTATATATTTAATATGGTACATTCAGATATCTAATGTTATCATGTGACTTAGACATGTATGCAAACAAAACTAATTTCGTGGTGCTTGACTGCTGGTATATTATTTCATTTACCAACATAGAGTTATAATAATTTCATTGTTAACCTTAAACATGTGTATTTTCTTTTAATTACATGTTTATATAAAGTTTTCTTATGTGAGTGATTATTTTGCGACTTTTAACACAAATCTGGTTAGAGTACCATTGTTGAATGATACAAATTTCCTAAAAAAGAAGAAAACCTTATTGTTTCATTTCGATCTAATGAACTTAGACCTTTGCTTTTGAGTATTTGTTATTCTTATAGTACCCACAAAAGAAAGTAGTGTGGGTGCAAAGGTTTAATATGGAAAATAAAAAAGATCCAACAGATTATTTCTTTCATATATGCTACAATATATGTCTAGAGATATTAAGAGTCTTATAACTTCTGATACTTTGACTATAGTTTATCTGGATGTAATTGAGTAATCTGATAAAGTTAAGGTAGGCACTTTGATTTAAAAGTTCACTTCCTTACCCAATATAGCAAAGGAATTATAAGGGAATACATCATGACTATGCATGATATTGCAAAAAAACTAAATAATCTCAAAATTACCATTACAAATTCTTTCTACATCTATTTCATCTTACATATGTTACTAGCCGAGTATGATCTTTTTAAAGTTTTTTACAACACACATAAGGATGAATGGTCTATTAATGAACTTATAATCAAATGTGTTCAAGAATAAAAAAGACAAGCTAGTAACAAGATGAATCTCGTGAGCTACTATACAAATTTAGTCACTCACGGATTAGGGGTCATGCATCTAAAGGAAAGAAAGTCCAGAAGAATTTTGAGAATATGCACATTGTTGGTGTGGCTAACAAGTCCGTCACTAAAGGCTTCTATAAGAAATCTTGACATTTGAAGACTGATTGTGTAAAGTATAAGAAATAGCTTGAGAAGAATAATTCAAGTAACTTTATATCTATTGCAAGTCTTGAATCAAATCTAGCCTCTATTTCTAATTCTAGTTGGTCGATTGACTTAGGTGCTATTGTGCACATTTTAATCACTTTACAAGGTTTCTGATAAGGTAGACTCCAACTAAGTGTAAAAAATTTGTAATTTTGGGAAATCAAATGCGTTCACATTAAAGTTAGTGGGAGACTACAGAATTACCTTAGAATCTAAAAAACTGCTAATTTTAAGAAATTATTTTTATATTTCATTTTTCAAAGAAACTTAATATCTACAATGAAGTTAGTTAGAGATAATTATAATGTTTTGTTTAATGCTTTAAGAATGTCTTTAATTAAGGAAAATATTCCCATTGGTACAACTATTATCAATGAATTATTTAAATTGAATGTCTCTTCTACTTTTGAATATATGGCATCTCTAATATGTAATAATAAAAGGAACAGAATAAGTAGCGATTCAAGTATCTTGTGGCATAAAAGAATGGGACGTATGTCCCAAAAGAAGGTGAATAAATTGGTGAAAGATGGTACTTTGTGATCATTAGATTTCATCGATGTTAAAGTCTATGTTGATTGTATAAAGTAAAAAACAATTAACACATACAGAAAGCATGTCACTAGATGTTAGGTAACTTTAGATTTAATTCATACAAATATTTGTGGACTTTTTAGCCTATGTTTTACATATAAGAAATACTTGATCACCTTTATCAATTACTATTCTAGGTGTATGTATTTTTATCTCCTTCATAAAAAATCTGAAGTTCCTTAAGTTTTCAAGAATTTCAAATTAGATGTAAAGAAACAATTAGGAAAATCGATCCAATCAGTCAAATCAAATAGAGGTGGTAAGTATTACGGCAGACACACTGAGATAGAATAGATGCTAGGACTATTTACACAGTTTCTTGAGGAAAACTGCATATACATGAGTACACAATGCCAAGTAAACCCAACATGAACGAAATTGTTGAAAGATGGAACAAAACGCTTGAGGAAATGATCAGGGTTATGATGTGTTACTTGACTTTACTAGTCTCAATGTTGGGTCAAACTTTAAAGACAACATTGCATATTTTAAACAAAGATTCCTTCCAATTCCATAGAAAAAACTCTTTACAAGTTATGAACAAACAATAAACCCTCTTTAAGTTACATACACGTTTGGGGATGTCTAGCTAAAACTAAAATCTATACAGTCAGTGGATACTTCATTGGTTTTCTACAGAAGTCGAAAGGCTAGGGGTTTTATAGTTCGACACATACCACAGTAATCGTTGAAACTAATAGAGCAATTTTCTTAGAAGATAGTTCTGTTAGTGAGAGTATTCTTAAGGATTATGTTTTTGAGGAGTTTCAAGAATACGTCGTTCCTTATCAGGATTCTAAGGATACTAATGTCGCTCCTACTCAAGAAACTCAGATGTATTTATCACTTGTTTCAATGGACAATACCCTAGCGGTAATTATACCAACTCAAGAACAACCAGTTCAAGAGCCTATCATTGATTCACATGTTCAAGTTTTTCATGAGGATCAAGAGACTCATATAAGAAGATCAAATAGATAAAAGAAGTCAGCTATTTCATTTGATTATATAGTATACTTATTTGATGATGACATGAGACAAAGGATTTATGACTTGACGATGCTTTTACAAGCTATAGATTGTATGAACTCCAATAATGCAATGAAAGAAAAGCTTATCTCTATAGATAGCAATCAACTTTGAGAACTTATTGACTTACTTTTAGGAAAGAAACTAGTTAATTGTAAATAGATCTGTAAGATCAAAAGAAATACCAAAGTGACAATAAAACAATATAAGGTCAAACTAGTGGCAAAGGGCTTCACACAAAAGGAGGGTATTGACTATTATGAGACTTATTCTCTAATTTCCTCAAAAGATTCATTAAAGATAATCATAGCCTTAGTAGCTCGTTTTGATTTAATGCTACCCCAAATGGATGTGAAAATAACTTTCCTAAATGATGAACTCGAGGAAGAAATGTACATGCAACAACTTCAAGGTTTTGAGATTAAAGGAAAGGAACATATAGTTTGCAAACTAAGAAAAGTTATATATAGACTCAAGAAAACTTTCAGGCAATGGTACTTCAAATTCATTATAGTTATCATGACTTTTGGATTTAAAGAAAATATTATTGATTAATGTATATACCTAAAGAAAAGTGGGAGTGAATGGATATTGCATATTCTATATGTAGATGATATTCTACTTGTAAGTACAAAACCTAGTTTATTGAGGGAGATTAAAGATTTTCTATTTAATAACTTTGATATGAAAGACATGAGTGAAGTCAATTATGTTATTAGCATAGAGATTCACCGTAACATGTTTCTGATTATGCTTGGGCTGTCTCAGAAGTCTTACATATCAAGTGTATTAAAGAGATTTTCAATGAAAAATTATACTCCTGGTAATGCACCTATCGTAAAAGACGATAAACTAAGGAAATTACAAGGTCTATAGATAGTAGTAAAATTAATGACTAATATAAAATAAATACAAAGTTATCATAGACACGAGGTTTAATATGTGACTAATCCCATGGCTACTTTATAATATTTAAGCAAAAATAATTTTTCATTGAGATAAAAATTTTAACCATTGATATTTCATAGTTAGCTACGACATATGGCCATAACCAAATGATATTTTGATTTCTTGTTTAAAGTTTTTGTATTCGTGGCTATTTCCATGGTTATTTCATGACTAAACATATCAATTAGCCATCGTTTTACTGCCCATGGCCAAAATTAAAGGCTAAAATCCTATTTTCTTGTAATGTGTCTAACATAAAATAAATTAGATAAGCTAAATGAAAGATTGTGGGACCCAAAGACCTAATTTTCAACCTAATATGCTTAACTATAACTTAATGGGCTGATTCAATTTTTAGAACATATTAAGTAAAGTGGTACTTAAAAAATATTATAACACAACTATAAAGTATACTGTATAAATATATTCCATACCTAAGGTTCAACAAAATAATCACATAATAAACTCTACCATCTCTTGTTACACATAAAAGACTCCGTCCATAGAAGTAGAAATAGTTGTTATCATGATAGACGCTTCCACATCAAAATGGTCGATATGAATGTCTATCAACCAATACCAACATTGAACGAATATTTAGTCATACGAGCACATGCTTTGAACAACTCACCATGACTAGACATGGAAATCAGGTCGGGCCGGACTTGGATAGGCTGGCCCAGTTCGGGCCTAAAAATAAAAAACGTGGGTCGGGCAGGGCCAGGCCCGTCGTGGACCGTGAGTCGTGCCAAGCCTAAGGGTCAGGCTCGCAAAGGCTCGTTAAGTAGGCCCATTTTGGCCCGAAAAACTACTTGGATCGGGCCACTAAAAAAAAAAAAAAAAAAACAAAAA
>JAMKQA010089920.1:0-17603 GCA_024699735.1 Posidonia australis
GAAGCTGGAGGGCCTCGTAGACGAAGAGGCTCGAATATTCTCGAGCACATTCGTTGGCAAAGGTAACAGCCGGAAGATGGAAGGTCAACAGTCGCAGTCTGGAAACGGCTGGGCGCCTGCTTGGTGCGCCACCTTGGTGCGCCACCTTGGTGCGCCACATTGGTGCGCCTAGCTACCTCACAGATTTCTGGGTTCTGGCTTGCTAATAGGCTTGGGGCTAGGTTTAATGGCTGATCACATCCAAAGCAACATAAGGATACTCATTTCCGGGTTACCTCTAAATTGGGGTGTCTACAGTAATCTACCGCTGATTCTGTATAGGCAATTCAAGTCCTACTGACCATGGCAAGGCTGGAGATTTCTGAACTTCTCTGACTACCATTCCCAAGCTTTCCTCATCGATGTGGTCTTCTTTTGAGTAATAGTCTTCCATACAAACCCACTTTGATGCACTGACTGATTCATGCTTCTATGGTGTTGTCTCTGTAATGACGTAACTTTGGTTAGGGTCCAAGAAGCTTGCACTAAGATAAATCACGAGGAATGAGAAGTTTCCTAGACTTACGTGAGCACTGGAGTTTGTCCTACTGTTGCCATTTGTATCCGAGCCCTTCGAACTCCCTCCTTTCTTCCACAGTGATGGGTTTAGCAATCCCATGACCATACCGCCAAAGAGGTGCTCCTTTCTGATATCCCTATCGGTGACAGAGGTTCTCAACTAGCACAAAAGGACTACCATGAATGGCCAAGTGGTTGGCACACTTGAGGACGGGAATGAAATTAATTGGCTCAAACCAGTTAACATGGTAAATTACATCGAAAGGCTTTAAATCAAAGTGGATAGTTTGGGGCGAAACCAAAGAAATAGCCTCGACCCTTTTCCTTCTCAAGATTCTTTGCCATAACAACAACAACATTGTTGTCCCAACCGAATTTGATCATACGGTACAAGGCTGAGGGGATAACTTGATATTTATGGAGCGAAGGGCACCCAAGTAAAAGATTGAAGGATGGGTCGAGATCAACAATATAGAATTCTACATTGAACTTTATCAGACCAACCACCAAGGGAATAATCAAGATACCTTATGCATCATGGTGAGTATTATCAAAAGCTATCATTCCTTTTACTGCTGGGGTAATGTCTTCAGACTAGAATTCGAGTTGGCTTGCAATTCGCAAGGGACAGACATTGAGACCTACACCATTTTCTACCAGTGTAAGAGGGATGCAAAAACTTTTGTACTGCACAATGAAGAAAAGGGACTAATTATGATTAGTCCCTTCCAATGGCAACTCTTGACTAGAAAAGGAGATTACCTATGGCACTGCAATCATACCCACCATATTTTCCAAGGTTTTAGGTTCTATTGTAAGGGAGACATGGACTGCTTGAAAGACTTTGATGAAAGCCTCTTGGTGTTCAGTGGAGGTATGAATCAGGTCCTAAATCGAGATATCAGCCTTGACCTTCTTTAGCTGTGAAATTATGTCCGTTGTAGGTTGGTCTTTTTTGTTGGTGGTAGTGGTGGATTTGAGTGGGATTTTTCTATAGCCGGTTTAAGGGGCTGGTTCTTTTGTTGTTGTGGCATAGATCTAAGTAGCTAGGTTTGGGTGTTGGGACTGGAGGCCTATATATCCTACCTGATCACGTAACCTCTGCACACTTTTCTGTGGCATAGCTATAGGGTATGCGATGGGTGTCCCGAGTCATGTTAATGACTACAGGAGTATGAGCCTCCAACTCTAGCTGAGCCATAGGTGGTGTGATAAAGGCTAGTGTTGGGTGGTCTTGGCTGGTATTGGCTCTGGTTTTGGTCTTACTAACAGGCAAATTGGTGACAATGGGGATTGTACAATGGGTTGTGAGGCTGCGCGACCCAACTTGGTGGTCAACCGGATCATGTCGGTCACTAAACTAGAGCCATCCAAAAAAGACTAATAAAGCTAATACAAAAATGGTGTAGAAACATCATGAATCAAGAGAGAAGGATTTGAAGGGGAAGCAACAGACCCGACAGGAGAGATAGAGTGGATTCTTGAAGTTCTAGGAGCTCCTAAGAACGAATGCTCAGGCAAGGGCTATCTAACTACACTAGGGTGTGTAGGTGTTGGTGCTAGTGCTGTTGATGAGGTTGGTGCTGACTCTGCTTCCTGAGTGTTGATAATGATGACCTTCTAGTCAATCAGATCCTAATGGCGTTCTAGAGCATGAAACAGTTATCCCTAGAATATCCCACAACTAACTGCAGTACAAATTTGCTTTATACCGCGGTGGAAGTGAATTCGACAATGGGCAAATTTCTAGAAGCTTCAATAATAATGCGACCTTGGGGAGTACTGAACTCAGAGGCTCGACTAATGAAGTATAGGCTTGCTTGGGGCATCGAGGTCATCTCTGCCCTAGGTGTTGTCCTTACCATGTCAATGCTAGAGGATACACTGGCTCGGCGGTGGTGGTGATGTGTGATGTGTGGGGTGTCCTAAGTGTTGGAGTATAAACTACTTGATTCTGAATAGGCAGGTTCACCACATTAACAGGCATGACTGGGGATCCAATGTACACCACAGAGTTCATGGGAGGATCCCCCCACTTGGAGTGTTGGCGTTGGAGCCGTTGCTACTGGTCTTGGCATTACAGCTAGGTGTAGTGGCCTATTTTGCAAATGTGGTGAGGGTGGGGAAGCTACCGCTTCACGGCAAGCTCCCCACATGAGTACTTGCTTGAATCAAGGATGCAAATGTTGTGATAGGTTGAATGCTAAGTAGAGCCTAGTGGTTGGCTATGCTCCATGGTAATCATCTCAATAGACACCTTGTCAGAGAGTCTATCACAAACTTACGAAGTTAGGACATGCCAGCGCTCAACATACTCACTAAATGACTCGTGGGGTTTTTGCTCGGTGGTAGTTAGGTCTTTGCGCTTTGGGACCATGTCCAAATTAAAGGAATATTGCTCCAAGAATGCTTGACTAAGGTCATTCGAGGTCATAATTGTGGCCATGTCTAAAGAGGTAAACCACTTTAGGATAGGACCAGTAAGACTCTTTGGAACAAGCAGATCAGTAACCTCTCATCTGCCTGAAGCTGAGCAAGGTCTTTGTAGTACACCCTCAAGTGAGAAATGGGGCACCCTCTATCGTTATACTTTTCAAAATCTAGGATGTGGAAGTTCAGTGGGAGAGTAGCCTCTGGGAAGTAATAGAGGTTCCAAAAATGACAAGGCTGGTAGTCCCTGCCTTGCACTATACATAGTGCTCTCTCTAGATCGCTCATCCTCGTAAGCAGAGCATCCATAGTTGTTGCTATCGAAGAGGGTGCAGTTGGGGTAGGTCCAACATACGTCGTATGGGTTGCACCAAGGTGCTCCTCCAGATCCACCATCTCGCCACCTAGTGCCATGGTGGGATGGCTGGCATACCCGTGCATTGGTGTAGAGTGTTGTGGCATGTACACAAGAACCTATGTCTAATGCATACAAGAAGGATAGGTAGTATGCAGTGTAGTGAGTGGTGCTAAGTGTGGGAGCAACAACTGTTGTACCAATATGACCTCGGGCAATGAACTCATGGGTCGCTATGCTCCAACCAGTTTGAAAGGCTAGCCACTTGAGGAAGGAGTTGCTTGTTGTGAGTAATGCAGTGGTGGATCAAAAGGTAGAGTTGATGATCCCATCGTTGACACAGTGAGAAGCGGGGGTGATGGTAGAGATGATGGTGTGATAGGTGTAACCTGAAACATTGGAGCTGGTTGTGGAGGAACTTCAGGAGTAAGAGAAATAGAAGGCAGCAAGGCAGGATCCAAAGAGAGAGTCATGCCCAACAGCTTCTTGGCAATGACTAGTAGATGTTGGGCCTGCATGGTTGGGGACCCATCGACAACAGTACCGAGGGCGAGAGTGAAAGTGGGACAGATGCAGAAGTAGGCTGGAATCCAAACTGTCTAGTTGGAAGGGAACCTACCAAAGGAATTGTAGTAGTAGGGTGGAAATTAGAAGAAGCTGAGCCTTAAAGAGGATAGGAGATTGACACTTCTAGGGCCCACGTGGCGGTCACTGTAACTGACTCAGTGATGGGCTCCAAACTAATCAAGGTCTGCTAATGTCCTGAAACTTGAGGAAAGAAGACCCTATGCACTGAGACGTAGCTATCATGGGGTGAAGAGGAAGCAACAACAGATGTTAGGATGATAGAAGAAGGGGCCAAAACAAAACTCCCCTCCTGTGTACTAGAAGGATGGACTCACTAACGTGCTAGGCCATGGCAAAGGAAACATACGAGCTCTAGCTAAGGAGCTCGCACACTAACCTGTGGACGGAGACAACAAAATGGGTGTGAGAACCCAAAGGGAAACAAGAAAAGAACACAATGCAGATGTTATTAGGGTGGCAAGAATGGCACACATGCACATGAATGTGACTAGAATGCACTCTCTCACCATCTAGATGTGTCCTAGTAGGCTGGCTAATCCAGACTCTCTTGGGGTTCATGGGTCTCTAACTCAAGGCAGAAAGTAAAGATCCCTGCTCTACATCCTGGCCAAGGCATAGGTAGTGAGCAAGTGGTGCATTGGGGGCTTTGTCTCCTACAATAACAAGGAGCTGTACCCTCTACTATCACTAACATGACCCTAGATAGGGGGATAAACTAGTAACATGTCCCATGCCAAAGCCATAAAATGGGTAACCAAAATTGGCCTTCTCAAACTAATGGGCGGATTATGGAGAGGAGAAGATGCATGCACCTATATGTTCAGTCATGCGAGTATGCTTTATGTTTTTCTTTACATGTGTGTTATTAGACTGAGAGGAAAGTATGAATTTGTTACTAGGTATGCCTTATTGTTAGTTTTCTATGTTTGTATTTTTTAGTTTAAACTGGGAAGAGACAATCACATCTCTACTCTATTAGACATGGCAAGGTGCTCAAGGGGAAACCAACACTGACACATGCAAGTGGAAATACAACAAGCAAAAGGCATGATCATGGCATGTGCATGTATTGTGTTGACATGGTGGTGAAGATAAAAACAATCATCACATCAAAAGGCAAGTATCATAATATGTGCAAGTGTGGTGGCATGGATAAGGTGCAAAAGACAACATCCACCAATCACAAGACATGTATCATCACAGCATACTCATCACAGCATATAGGATATAAAGCTATAACACTCGTAAATTCATTTTGTAATTATTTACATTTTAATGAATTTATTCTTGGACAGGTGTTATTGTTCCGATGCCTATTTGTGTGATTTTGAGATTTTGGGCTTGAGCCTCATGGGTCGGTTTTTGGTTACATGTTCCTTTGCATTGTTGGCACTGTGCTTGTGGGTCTGTGTGGGGCCTGTGTTTGTGGGCTGGTTGTTCTACCTGGTGGTTGGGCTGTGTGTGGTGTGGCTGACAGGTGGTCAAAGACTTGTAGGTGTGCATATGCTTGGATTGATGGGCAAGTGCGCAGTGGCTTCCTTCCTCGCATATAAATGCATGCATGGGGTGAGTCTTCTTTGGCACACCACCCTCTCTACTCTTCCCCACCATTTTTCCCCTCCCTCTAATTCCCTTTATTCTTCATTCCTTCCCCTTCCTTGCTAGTGGGTGTGGGGAAACAGAGAGAGTGACTGAGAGTGAGAGTGAGAGAGGCAGAGGCACTACTGGTGTTCTGACCGACAAGTAGATCCTAGACTTCATCCTCGGCATTGTGTGAGCTCAGAGGACAACCAAGGACATGTGGGAGGCGAGCTGCTCGTCAGTGGTTGGTCAAAATTGGGCATTGGGTCGCTAGAGAGCTCATTTCAGGTACGCACCTCCAATCCAATGAGTAGAAATCATGTAAAATAGTAAAAATGCCTAGGATGCATGTAATCTAGGCTAAACTTAATGTTTTGGAATTTATGGTGATTTATTGTGGCATTTATGGCTTTTATGGTGGTTGTTGTGGTTTGGATCCTTTTGACCCCTCTATGCTTGCTAATTTATATCTTGTTGTGCGATGAATGGATTTCAATTTTGTTTATTAAGATTTGGAGTAGACTTGAGGGTCTATCACATATGTTTTATTTGAAATTTTTGGTGGTTGTTTGGTGGGCCCGCCCTTGGTTCCCACTTCAAGTGAAATTCAGGTCCTTTGTCACTAGTTGTCTGAATTCTTCCAGAAAACTGGGGGCGTGGGCCGATTGCATGGACCACATGCGCGGTTCTGATAGTGATTCTGTCCCATGGTCCAAGCTCTGTTTACGTTCAAACAAAAATGCTAGGGGCACGGGCCAGACGTGCGGTCCACATGTGCGTGTTTGGTAGGGCCATTTTTGGAAGTATTTCCTAGTTTTCTAGTAAAATGCATTTGAATATGGTAGCTTCCTAGATTGGTTTGTTTTTCCCATTTGAGATGAGATCATGGGCCTTCTATGTTAGTCTCGTGGGACACCTGACGTTTCGTCGAGATTTTGAAAGAGTTTCCAAAGATATGAAATGGTTTTGAAAAATGGTTTTTAGAAGAGATGTGTTGGCACATTTTGAAAAATGGTTTTCTTGGTTTTCTGTGTGTGGGCCGAGACACCATGAGACCATGTTGTCGAGACCAGGGAATGTGACAACATTCTCGGGTGGTCAAGCATGTCTCCCTAGTTGAGGTCGGGGCCTGAGATACCTGAGCCTGAGTGTTGTCGGGTCTTGGAGGTATGAGACTCCCTAACTGTCGTCTCGAGGCTAGGGTTGTGGTCCGTGGGTTGAGGTGTCCTGTTGCATGACAAAGTGGTACGATACTCTTACTATCGCTATGAGCACTAAGGCTCAGGTGTTGTTGGGTGTGGAGGTATGACATCCCTCCTGAGTACCTTGTGGAGGACACCATGAGGAGGCATACCCTATGGTGGCCATTGCGGGTGGGACACGTGCCCTAGAGCTAGTAGCGTCCTAAGAGACAGGTCTGCCTTCCTTGGTGGGGGTAGGCTCTGTGATGGTTCTCCAGGTGGGAGGATTGTGGGACGGTGGTTGGCTCCTACATAGGGTGACACACTGTGGCGTTGCAGTGCACTTCGGTGGGTAGAGTTGGTTGCTTGGCACTGGGCTTCTCGACTCACTATGTATAGTTTTGGCCATTGAGGGCATCATTTGTGGTTTTAGGCTGGTAGAGCCTTGTCTGTTGTTTCGGCCAGTGTGGGTTACGCTTGCTATGGTTTTCTGCCTGTTGGGCCTGGTTGGTATGTTTTGGTGGTTTTGGAGAAAATGATTGTGAAATGAATTTAAAAGAAAATTAATATAGATTTGTTTTCCGTCGTTTTCGTGGGGTGTGTGCTAGGTGACTTTTGTCAATCACGCTTTCTTCGTATTTTTGGATTGTAGGTGCAAACATGTAGGTGAGTTTTAGCATAGTGCACATAGTTCGGAGTCTCGTAGCCGCACACACAAGTTCCTAGTAGATGGTATTTCTGTTTAGCTTTTAATTTCTTGTAATTTAATTTGCTTTAAATTATTATGGAAAATTTGAGGCATGACAGATTGGTATCAGAGTTCTAGGTTCGCTAGGTTGCACTAGTTTAGGGTGTCTAGTTTAGGGACTCCATAGGTTTACATGCATGGTAGAGTCTGCACCTAATTTTCTTCATGGTTTTCTGGTTGTTGTTTTGTTTGTAGTGCCAGTGTTTTGCTTCTCTCCTTGCAGGACGCCTCCTCACGGTCGTAAGAGCAACGCCTTTATCAAGGAACTCGAGCCTCGAGAGGATGTGGGTGGATGGAAGGCGGTTCGTGTTGAATTACAGAGCCTGGCACATGAGATCACTCATACCTTCAACAAGAGTAATGCCAGTGAGCTGTCAGGTGACCCATGGTTGAGCTAGTTCATGAAGCTTCGTCTGCCATCGTTCAAGGGCAAGGTCAGCGCTGAGGAGAGCGAGGCTTGGCTAGAAAAGGTGGCGAACATGCTGGAGAGCATGGCATGCCTAGAGGAGCATTGGGTGCGGCTGGCGACTTATCTGCTGGATGGTGAGGCAGATAAGTGGTGGAAGTCTGTGAGGTGGTTGAAGTTCTCAGACTCAATCATTGTTGGCATCCAGTGGAAGGATTTCAAGGTAGCCTTCTACGATAAGTATTTCCTCGCTCATGTGAAGGACTAGCTTCGCTGAGATTTCCGGAGTATGGAACAGAGCACAATGTCGGTGCTCGAGTATGAGATTGAGTTCGCCTGGTTGGAACGTTTCGCTCTTGCCTATGAGTCGGAGGAGCGAGCATAGAGGTTTCTAGATGGCTTAAACCCAAGGTTGTGAGTCAAGGTGATAGGATGTCTGTGTCAGACTGTGGTGGACATGGTTGGGATGACTTATCGCTTCAAGGCAAAGCATCAAAAGTATCTGGAGAGTCGTCCCAAAGGGAATGATAAGTCTTCTTTTACCTCCCAGTTCTCTTTCGTGGGTCCTCCAAGTGCCAGTAGTTCAGGCAGCCCTAAGAAGAAGTAGAAAGGGAGGTCCAGTGTTTCCTCTACAGGCCAACGGAGTTTTGCTGGGAATAGCGGAGCTGGCTTCAATCAAATAAAGTCTAGTGCTCCTAGAGGGAACTAGTGCTTCAATTGTGGTCAAGTGGGCCATATTGCTACATTTTGTCCTCATCCTCGGTGGACCTCAACCTTGGTGGTGTGCTATAATTGCGGGAAGGCAGGACATGTTCAGAGATCCTATCCGAAACCACCTAAGAAGGCAAGTAACACGCCACAGTAGCAAACTAGGGGACGGGTGTTTACCATTGTAGTACCAAGTGCTGGGACTTCGGGAGATGTAGTTGAGGGTAAGGATGATTAGTTGGCTTTGTGACCCTCTGTGATGTTGTAATCTCCTTGTAACCTAGACATCTGCCTGATTGTATGGATGTGATGGTGTTATTTTGCTTGGCCATCAGGTTCTTTTATTATGGCTGGTCTGATGGTCAAAGTGTTGTTTGACTCAGGGATTTCTTTCTCCTTTGTTTCTGAGTCTTTCATGGTGGAGTTGGGAGAGAGACTAGCTAGAATGGCCTTTCATCTTAACGTGGTAACGCTGCTAGCGAAGCATAGTTTGGCCTGGAGGTATCTGCAGTCTGTCGACTTGATGCTGAATGGTAGAGAGTTCGATACTAGCCTGATCGTGATGGACATGCAGGAATATGATGTGATACATGGCATGGATTGGTTGGCACAACTGTTCGCTTTGATTGACTGTGCTCGGAGGAGAGTTTATTTTGGGTCTCCTGAGGATGGGTCTTTCTTTGTGCAAGGTGGGTGTTAGGGTGAGCCTAAGCTTGTCATTTCGGCTATGAAAGCTTATAAGTCTTTAGATAGGGATTGTCTGGGGTATCTAGGAAGTATAGTTACCTCCACATTTCTTGAGTTGGGTTTCACAACATCTCTGTGGTGTGTGAATATCCCGACGTTTTCCTTGACGATTTGCTTGGTATGCTACCTCACAGTGAAGTAGAGTTCTTGATCGATTTGATCCTAGGTTCTAATGCTGTGTCAAAGCCTTCCTATCGCATGGCACCTGCGGAGTTGCAAGAACTCAAGACTCAGTTGCAGGAGTTGCTGGACGACGGGTTTATTAGGTCAAGTGTGTCACCTTGGGGAGCACTTGTCTTGTTCGTCCGTAAGAAGGATGGTTCGCTCCAGCTGTGTATAGATTATCGGATGCTAAACTAGATCACGGTGAAGAGCAAGTATCCCTTGCCCCGCATTGATGACTTGTTCGATCAGTTGCAGTCTATATCCATGTTCTCAAAGATTGATCTGAGGTCAAATTATCACCAGTTGAGGATACATGACTCAGACAAGCAGAAGACTGCATTCCAAACGTAGTACGAACATTATGAGTACACGATCATGCCTTTCGGCCTAACCAATGCACCGACTACGTTTATGGATCTGATGAATAGGATTTTTCAACCTTTCCAGAACAGTCCGTTGTGGTTTTTGTTGATGATGTGCTAGTGTGACCATGCCGGTGGAACCCTGCATGACTCCACGGTGCGTGGAAACACACGAGGAGTCCCGATATGGTGACAGCGAAGATGGTGAATCCAAAGAAGGAGATTAGACTCAAAAACACCATGGAAAGATAAGAAATGGATAAGGAAAAGGAGTTGCCACTTAGTATTTTAAAGGAAAGACGAGGAAAGCCAAACACAAAGGAAAAAACCTAAACAAATCAATGCAAAGGAAAGACATGTATGCTCCATGCCTAATGGATGTAGTGTACAAATCAATGTAGGCCAGAGAAAGGGTAAGGATTCTTGTTACGCATGGGGAAGGTGTTAGGCACCCCCGTGCGCTCGAAGAAATCAATCTTTCTAGGTTTCCTACATGCTAATGATCTTGTGTGTGTGTGTGTCTACCTTGAATGCACATGCCTAAGATGAATGCGAAAATATGAAAGAGAACAAGTGAATAAAAGAGAAATAATAGGGAAAATAATCCAAGGGACAATGTAGGCATTGAAAATGCCACTTTACTGTACGCCCTTGGGTGATGAGGAAAATCATGAAAATCGGAAATATTCAGAAAGCGTCACGTAAAATAGCAGAAACTTAAGAAATCCAAGAAAATCAAATGAGAGAAAATAATCCTCATTCATGTCCATGTCGGCATTGTCAAGCCTGTTAATGTACGCCCTCGAGCGATGAGAATCCAAATCAAATCAAAATCATGAAAATCGAAAGAAATCTGGAAAATAATGCAAAAACTAAGTCTGAAATATGTTTGAAATGCATGCATGATGCAAGAAAATGAGCATGAGAATATATGCATGAAAAAGGGTAACAAAATGTACAAATGGATGCATGGGTGAAATATGTAAGTTTTTAGGGGCCTCTGTGGAAAAAATACATGTTCCTGGGTAAAGACCGAAGTTTCAGGGTTAAATCAACAAAAATGTTAAAGAAAACACATTTTATGCAAATTTAGAGAGGTTAAGGGTTAAATGTGCAAAACAGTGCATTTTTAGTAAAATTAGGATTCCTAGGGTCTAATCTGTAAATTTGCCAACAAAACATGTGTTTAGTGTAATTTTAAAGAAACTCAGGGTTAAATGTGCAAATTAGTGGACTCATGGATGAAAATATGAATTTCTAGGGACTGATTTGCAAATATGCACAGAAACATGCATTCAATGTAGATTTGGTGAAGTTCAGGGTTTAAAATGAAAATGTGCACATTTTGAGTGAAAATTTGAATCTCCAGGGTTAGGTTTGCAATTGTGCTAGAAAAACATTCATTCAGAACAATTTTAATGAAGTTCAGGGTTTTATGTGTAAATTAATAGACTTAAGGCTGAAAATAAAGAAGTCTGAAGGCTTTTGTTAAAGATTTGAAGCTTGACGATTAATAAAATAAAAGTATAGGGGCCACACTGAAAATTTACCAAATAAAAAAAATAAAATGATACGTGGGTAAATGCAAGGGTCAAAATGCAAAATGTATGGACATGATTGCAAGAAAAGAAAAGAAGAAGAAGTTTTAATAAAAGATTTTCTTAAAAGAAACAACGACGGTCGTCGGCGACGGTTGCCTGGGGAAGCCATCCAGGGCTTCCACGACGCCTGATGGCTTCCCCGACGCCGGATCATATGTATCTAACCTCTAGTTAAGCAAGAGGGAGGAAGGATGAAGAGATCCAACGACTCCGATGAGGCATCGAATGGCTAGCTTCCTCTTCCCACCTCGCTCACTGGCGTCGCTATTCCATTGACAAGCTCGAGAAGGTTGGATCTACTAGAGGCGGCAGTGCGGTGGTCTGAGGCCTCCGGAAGGTCGTCCGGAAGATGGGGAATAGGCTCAAGCCAGTGGAGGCCAAGAGGGGCACGTGCATGTCTCTCCCGATCCACCTCACTGTCGACTCTGTCTTCTCCGGCAAGCTCAACTACGGAGGGAAACAGAGGCCTCGGGGCGTTAAGTTACACCTCAGGAAGACCAAGAGGAAGGAAAGGAAGACATCCAAGTGTTTAGACACAAGCTTGACTGTAAGGACCCCTCTACCCATCTAGCTCATCAACACCTCATCTCCGGTGATGTGTTCCACTACAATTCGCATCCAGGGGTTGCGTCGAGGTGGTCCATCGCTTCCAGAGGCTCGGTGAAGCTAAGTTGGGGTTAGACCATCAGGCATTTGTGCTCAAGAGCGAAACACACTACCTGGTCTCTTCCACCCGAGCTCCCTCTCCGATGATGGGTTCTATCGACTCGCATGCTTGAGATCTCCACCGACGCCGAGGAAGAAACCACATGATAGACGTGAAGATGCAAGTGGGAGGACACTAAACGTGCCAGGAGCCCTCAATGAATTGATGCAGTGGCAGAGGACTAGACTTCTCATGCAAAAGCAGTGAAGGATTTTCCTGTTTCGCTAGTTCTGGACATCAACGGTCCATTTTGAATGCATGGATGCTCGACGATGATTGGAGGCTGAACTTGCCATTGCCGGAGATCGTATGAGGGGATGGAAGCTAGCGGAGGAAGCACTGAGTGTCTGAGGTGTGTTAGGGGAGTGTGCATCACGTGCAACTCCCTTCTCTCTTCTACTACATGGCCTTGGTTTGAAGATGGCCGGAGATTTGGAATGTGGAAGCGGGAGGTGGATGCTGGTAGAGGAGCTAATGGGGAGGAGATAGGGACCATCCCCAGCCGGAAAGGCACTCTACCTCTTGCTTCCCATCAAACCAATGAGGAGAGGGACGCAAGAGAGAGAGACCTAGAAGCTAGTAGAGTGAAACGCTCCTTAGAGACTTTTAGAAAAAAGGATTCAGAAAAGAGCCCCCCATGTACATGCCTTCATCTCTCCTTATAAAGGGAGGAGCTCAGCCCATAACAACGCCTCCAAGACATCATGAACAACCCTAACAACCTAACCACCTAATAACAAACTAACAACCTTCTAACTAATTAACTAAGAAACTCTAACAACCCTATAACAAACCCAAGAATGTTTGATAAAGTGGGCTTAAAATGGGCTTTGGTGGGCTTACCTGGGATTAGGGTGTAATTAATCTTTAGGTTATTAGCTTGGTTTGTTGGATTTACCTTGGTTTGAATAGGTTTGAAATCTAACAAGGGTTTAGGATAGTTTAGGGTTGTTAATTGTCTACTAGGGTTTTTGATTGAAACAAGGGTTTGGGCTAGTTCTACAATTCTACAAAATTGGTTTCTACAAATGCCCCTCCCTGAAGGAGGTCGAGGGATGAATGGAAACGAGATCGATGCTCAAGGTTGACAATGACTCCCCGTCAGAAGCCGCAAGAAAATGTTAGTTGTTGGTAGTAAGCCACTTAGTCGTTGAATGCACGAAAAGTCATGACTTGCCACCAAAACTCCATAGATGAAGTTGAAATGACGAATGTTGACACTAAATACTAGTGTTAACGCCAAGGTGAATGTTGCCAATGATGAATACTATGCTGATGAACATTAATGCATGAATGAATGATGCATGCAATGCAGGATGCCAGTTGACAACCAATCAACTCCTAAAGGATATGACTGGTTATCACACCTGTTGAAAAAACGTCGGACAAGACTCACAGTGCTTGCCAACCGAAAAGGCATGATAAGTTGTCGGACTTATCACTAAACAGTTTGGGTTGTTAGCCCACTCCGAACAATGTAATGGTTGTCGACCAGGTAGTTCAGGCTACTAGCCCAAGAGAAAGGGAGTATGATAGGATACCAGACCTACTGACCAAAAAGATAGACGCCATGACGGGTGTCAATCGGGTAGTTCGGGATACCAGCCCAAAGGAGGAGGTTGGTCTAGTCCATCTGGAGCACGACCAAAGCAGGTGCCATCAATTCCAAACTCTTTGAGTAAGAATCAAATGGGGCATGGTAAGTTTCAAACCTACCGACCGAAGGATGGTAAGTTTCAGACTTACCGACTGGAGAGGATATGGCAAGTTTTGGACTTACCGATCGAGAGGATATATGGCAAGTTTCGAACTTACCAACTGAGAGGATATGTCAAGTTTTAGACTTATCGACCGAGAGATGGCAAGTTGATAGATGCCAATTGGATAGTTCGGGATATCAGCCCAATATAACGGGTAACACAACATCAGAAAAAAACACCTGGTAACAGAAAACAAAGTAGAAAAGCAAATCTGTCAATCCAGAAGTAGTCGATGACGGGTCCATAAGGCAGGATAAATGAACTCGTCAACAGAGAAGTAGTTGGTGATGGGTCGGAAAGTAGGAAAAGCGAACTCGTCAACCAAGAAGCAGTCAGTGATAGTTCGAAAGTAGGAAAAGTGAACTCGCTAACAGAGAAGTAGTCGGTGACAGGTTGAAAGCAAGATTAGACGAACTTGTCAACTGGAAGGCAGCCAACGAAAGTTCGGAAGGTTAGAAAAGTGAACTCGCCAACCGAGAAGCAGTCGATGATGGTTCGGAAGGTTGGAAAAGTGAACTTGCCAACCGAGAAGTAGTTGGTTATGGTTTGGAAGGCAGGAAAAGTGAAATCGCCAACCAAGAAGCAGTCAGTGACAGTTCAGAAGGCTGGAAAAGCGAACTTGCCAATCGAGAAGTAGTCAGTGACGGTTCGAAAGGCTAGAAAAGTGAACTTGCCAACCGAGAAGCAATCAGTGATGGTTCGGAAGGCTAGAAAAGCGAACTCGCCAACTGAGAAGCTATCAGTGACGGTTCAGAAGGCTGGAAAAGCGAACTCGCCAACCAAGAAATAATTGGTAATCATTCGGAAGGCTAGAAAAGCAAACATGCCAACCGTGAAGCAGTTGGTGATAGTTCGGACGGAGGATAAATGAACACATCATTCGAGAAGTAGTTGGTGATGGTTCAGAAGGTAGAAAAGCGAACACGTCAACCGAGAAGCAGTTGGTGATGGTTCCGGTGGATGATAGGTCAACACATCAACCGAGAAGCAGTCGGTGATGATTCAGAAGGTAGGAAAGTGAACTCGCCAACCGAGAAGCAGTCAGTGATGGTTCGTAAATAGGATAGGCGAACACATCAACTGAGAAGCAGTAGGTGATGGTTTAGAAGGCAAAAAAGTGAACACGTCAACCGAGAAGTAACCAGTGACGGTTCAAAAGGCGGATAGGCAAACACATCAACCGAGAAGTGGTCGGTGATGGTTCAGGAAGCTAGAAAAGTGAACTCGCCAACTGAGAAGTAGTCAGCGACAGTTCGGGAGTAGGATAGGAGAACACATCAACCAAGAAGTAGTCAGTGATGGCTCGAAAGGCAGAAAAGCAAGCTCAACAACCGTGAAGCAATCAGTGACGGTTCGGGAGGAGGATAGGCGAACACATCAACTGAGAAGCAGTTGGTGATGGTTCGAAAGGCAGAAAAGCGAACTTGTCAACCGAGAAGTAGTCAGTGATAGATCGAAAGGAGGATAGACGAACACATCAACCGAGAAGCAGTCAGTGATGGTTTGGAAGGCAAAAAAGTGAACATGTCAACCGAGAAGTTGCCGATGACAGTTCAAAAAGAGGATAGGCAAATACATCAACTAAGAAGCGGTCAGTGACGGTTTGGGAAGCTAGAAAAGCAAACTCACCAACCAAGAAGTAGTCATTGATGGTTCGGAAGGCAGATAGACGAACATGTTAATCGAGAAGCAATTGGTGATGGTTCGGGAGGAAGATAGACAAACACATCAATCGAGAAGCAGTTGGTGATGGTTTGGAAGGCAGAAAAGCGAACACATCAACCGAGAAGCAATCAGAGATGGTTGGAAAGGAAGATAGCCGAACACGTCAACCAAGAAGCAGTCTATGATAGTTCAGAAAGCTAGAAAAGCGAGCTTGTCAACTGAGAAGAAGTGGGTAATGGTTTGAAAGGAGGACACCAAAAGGGCAACTGACATGATACTGACATCAAGAGAATAATACCAAAAGGCAGTTGACATGCCCCTGGTATTAGGAAGATATCACCAAAAGGCAGTTGCCATGCCCTTGGTATCAGAAGATAATACCAAATGGTAGTTGACATGCCCTTAGTGTCAGAACGCTAAGGATATTGCTGAAAGAAGGGAACAGAAGAAAGATGGGGGCCTAGATAGCTCATTTAGCCAAAAGAGGTTTGCGAGGAGGCACTTGCTTGTGGGTGCACCCTGAACTGTGACTTCTTTGAACTGATTCTATTCATAGATTCTGTTGGAATGTCACTGCTCGTACCCGACATTTCTGAGGGAAGTGGGTATATGTGGCTTGATGGACTGAAATCTGACATTCTACGATCAAGGATGTTGCTTGTGGTTGTGGCTACTGCATTTTCTTAGAACAATCTAGATATTCTGAATAGAGATTCTGGTCTAGACTCTTTGCACCATAAGTCGTGAGCCTAGGCATCATGAATTGCCTGATGCACTAGTTCTATCCAAAGAGCAGTTAACATCCTCTTGGTGAATAGAACTGACTTCCGGACACGATTGTTGCAATCAGGACAAAATAGATGCTCCTGGTATCGAGTCAAGCTGGCAAATGACACGGGGGTCTGGCTATAAAGGCTCTAGACATTCTGTCCCTATTTATGCAATCACAGGACATTCCCCAAGTAGTGCCAGTGGAACTTGGTTGATCGTAGGGAGATTATTACCAATACTATTGATTCTATAGGTTTGTATAGCCTATGCACTGGAAGGTAATCCTTGTTGTCTATGTGCATTGACCATAGTTGAAATGTCTGTGATAAAAGATGCTCAATGAAACTCTATAATGCAATGCGAAATGCAAGTAGAAAGACTACAGCAAGCCAGGTAATGGTGGTGATGGATGATGGTGAAACTATTACTTAACTTGGTAAACATGTTTTATTGATCAACTATGACTTTTATTTGTCGGGATATTTGTTTGTTTGCCCTCGATTGGGTTGGAAAGTTGGAGAACACCTTTACCTCAACTAGCCTTACAAGGACTCACAAGCTATGGGTGGCACTCGTAGGATAAGAGGTGGCACTCAAGCTCACTGTGTGGTGGTGGGATAGGCCGAACTCCATGCCAAACTCTTTAAAGTCCCACACCTGCTCTTTTGAGTTTACACGATTTATTTTTCCTCCCTCAATGGCATATGACTTCACTCTATACCTGACTTGGAGGTAAAAGGCACCTAGTCTAGGTTGGAGGCTTTTGTTGCAGGAAAGGGGGGCCAGCCCTACAAAGGTGTGGATTTACCAGCCACATGCTTCAACTCCTCTCCAAAGTATGGTAGGGATAGAGCCACGTCACATGCCTCTTACTCTTGTGTTGACTTTTGTCTTTGCCTTTTGTCTTCTAGTTTCTTTTATGCCCATGCAAGGGTATATTTCTTTTTGACTCACACACTTAGTCACTGTGACCATGCCAATGGAACCCTAACGCGGCTCTCCAACTACTCAGTGTGCGGAAACACATGAGGAGATCTGATACGGTCACGGCGAAAATGGTGAATCCGGAAGAAGAAATAAGACCCGAAAACACCAAAGGGAAGACAAAAAGGATAAGGAACGGAGTCGCCACCTAGTCTTTTAATGGAAAGACGAGGAAAACCAGAAAAACACAAGAAAATCACGAAACAAAACAAAATGCAGAATGCATGTGTGATCCGTGCCTAATGGATAATGCAAGATGAATGCAGGCCAGAGAAAGGGTAAGGATT
>JAMKQA010089921.1:0-11824 GCA_024699735.1 Posidonia australis
TGATTGTTGGGTGGAAGGAGAAACTCAAGCAAAAACTTGCTAAAGCGCAGATCTGTTTTCAGATTTCAGCACCAGAGTTTCTCCCAAAGATTGTGTTTCTCTTGCAAAAGAAAGGTTTTTCTCTCAAAAAATGGGTGCCTTGGAATGGTTGCTCTAGGGGCCTTTTTATAGTGGTCTCTAGGGAGGTTACAAAGGGGTCTTGAAAATGAAAAGCCTCGAATATTCGTTGGCATATTCGTTTGCAAGAGTAACAGCTCGGAAGGTGGAAGGTCAGCAGCCAGAGCTGGGCGCCTGCTTGGTGCGCCACCTTGGTGCGCCAGCTTTGCTCACAAATGTCTGATTTGGGGCTCTGGCTAGTGGGTTTGGGGCTCGGTTCAAGGGCTGATCGCATCCAAAGCAACATAGGGACACTCATTCCTGGGTCACCTCAAAATCGAGGTGTCTACAGTAGTTAGCAAATGTTGTCCTAGTACCAAAGAAAGACGGAAAGGTCTGTATGTGCATCGACTATAGAGACCTCAACAAGACGAGCCTCAATGACAATTTCCCACTTCCCCACATAGACGTCTTGGTGGACAATACAGTCAGACACAAAATGTTATCATTTATGGATGGTTTCTCGGAGTACAACCAGATCAAAATGGCCAAGGATGATATGGAGAAGACGTCCTTCATCACTCCTTGGGGAGTTTTCTGCTATTGTGTGATGCCATTTGGGCTCAAGAATGCCGGTGCTGCTTATCAAATGGGCGATGACCGCACTTTTCCATGACCTCATGCATCAGGTAATAGAGATCTATGTAGATGATATGATCACCAAGTCCAAAGAGTCTAAGGAAAACCTTATTTGTTTGAGAAAGCTATTTGATCGCCTCAAAATTTACAAACTCCACCTTAACTCCAACAAATGCATATTCAGGGTGTCTTTCGGTAAGCTTCTAGGATACATCATTAGTCAACGGGGAATTGAGGTTGACCCTACTAAAGCGAGAGCCATCATTAACATGCCTTGCCTTACATCTGAAAAGGAGGATCGGAGTTTATTTTTGCCGATTACAGTATATCAACCGGTTCATCACACAGCTTACCCCCATCTGTGAACCTATCTTCAAGCTATTAAGAAAGAACGCGCAAGTCCATTGGAATGAGGTGCCAAAGAGCCTAAGGAAAACCTTATCTGTTTGAGAAAGCTATTTGATCGCCTCAAAATTTACAAACTCCACCTTAACTCCTACAAATGCATATTCAGGGTGTCTTTCGGTAAGCTTCTAGGATACATCATTAGTCAAAGGGGAATTGAGGTTGACCCTACTAAAGCGAGAGCCATCATTAACATGCCTCGCCCTACATCTGAAAAGGAGGATCGGAGTTTATTTTTGCCGATTACAGTATATCAACCGGTTCATCACACAACTTACCCCCATCTATGAACCTATCTTCAAGCTATTAAGAAAGAACGCGCAGGTCCATTGGAATGAGGTGTGTCAAGCCGCCTTCAACAAAATCAAGCAGCTCCTCACAAATCCTCTTGTCCTGGTTCCACCCACACTAGGACGACCTCTATTCCTATATCTCTCCACCACTCAGCATTCCATGGGCGCTATCCTTAGGCAACACGATGAGTTGGGATGTAGGGAGAGAGCCATCTACTACCGGAGCAACAAGTTTAGCGATTGCAAAGCCAAGTACAATCACATTAAGAAGATCTGCCTATCCCTTGTCTAGGCCACCCAACTCCTCAAACATTATATGATGGCATATTTGGTCCTTCTCCTATGTCGACACGACCCCATGAAGTACATTTTCAAAAAGCTGACATTAGTAGGATGATGCATGAAATGGCAGGTGATGCTATCCCAGTACGACATTACAATTGTCATGTAGAAATCATTGAAAAGGCATGCAGTAGCAGACCACCTAGCCGACTTACCACTGCCAGAATACGAGCGTTTGTAGACATAGTTCCTAAATGAAGACATCCTGTTAGCCATGGGAGATTCAAATTCTGAGGAGCCGGAAGATAGGTCCCAGTGGCATCTATATTTTGATGGAGCTGTTAACAAGAGGGGCAGAGGAATCAGCGTAGTATTGTCGACATCATAGGGATAGATGACCCTCTTTCCAGAAAGCTCACTTTCGAGTGCACCAACAATGAAGTCGAGTACAAGGCATGCATCTTGGTACTACAAATTGCATTAGAGCATGGCGCACGAAAGCTACAAGTACTTGGGGATGCCATGTTAGTCATATCCCAAATCAATGGTGACCAGAGAACCAAAGATCCGAAGCTGGTGCCATATCACGAATATCTCCTACAGCTCGTCAAGGAGTTCGAAGAAGTACACTTTTCCTTCATGAGTAGAGCTAAAAATTCCTATGTAGATGCACTGGCAAACCTTGCCTCCTGACTCTCAATACCTGAAGAGTGCACAGTCAACGTATCGATCACCCGAGCAGAGTAGTCCATTCATTGCATGAGCATAGAGGAAGCAGACTCGCCGACAGAGCATCCGTGGTATCACAACATTAAAACCTTCATAGAATCAGGCAATCTCCCAACTGGCACCTCAATAACAAATAAGAAGACCATGGCAAGTCAGGTGTCAAGATACGTGTTTGCCAGAGGGCATTTGTACAAAAGATCATATAACCAGATGCTTTTGCGATGTGTCAACAAGAAGGAGGCTGATACCATGATGCTTGAAATCCACGTTGGGACATGTGGTCCTCACATGAATGCAATACTACTAGCCAAAAAGATAATCTTACAGGGCTACTCTTAGTCAACTATGAAAGCAGATTGCTGTCGATTTGTGCGCAAGTGCCGCAACTGCCAAATCCACGGGAACTTCATACATGCTCCCCCTCAGTAGCTACACGGCATGTCTTAACCATAGCCCTTCTCTACTTGGAGGATAGACATTATGGAGGCCATCCATCCGGCATCATCCAACGGGCATAGTTACATTCTAGTGGCCATAGATTACTTTACCAAATGGGTGGAAGCAGCCTCCTACAAGACTGTCACAGCCATAGCCATAGAGAAGTTCATCAAGAACAACATCATAGCCCCATACGGGGTGCCACACTCAATTATCTTAGACAACGGCAAAAATTTCATAGCTCAGAGGTTGGAGGATTATCTACAAAGCCTCATGATCAAACATCACAGATCCTCCCCATACCGCCCACAGATGAACGATGCCATAGAGTCAGCTAACAAGAACCTAATCAAGATCCTAAAGAAGAGTGCCGAGACACACAAGGATTGGCATGAAAAGCTTCCCTATGCACTATGGGCCTACAGAACTTTGGTTCGGACATCAACAGGAGCAACACCTTACTCATTGGTATACATTATGGAAGCAGTCCTACTAGTTGAAGTAGAGGTCCCATCACTCAGAATCTTGAGAGAGGCTGAACTAGAAGAAGCAGAATGGGTTGAGGATAGATGCATCTAGCTGAATCTGATTGACGAGCATAAACTACAAGCAATACACAATGCCCGCTGTTACCAAGAAAGAATGGCAAGATCATATCAGAAAAGAGTTTGACCTAGGAGCTTCACACTAGGCGATTTGGTTTTGCACGCCATACATCTCCCTGATAGTTGAGGCGAACTCCGGCCTAACTGGCATGGTCCCTATATCATGAAGAAAGTCTATTCGGGAGGTGCAGCAATCCTCGAAGACATGGACAACGTCGAGCTATCTGAGCTAGTCAACGTGTGTTATCTAAAGAAGTACTACCAATGAGCGGAAGGCATATCCTTGCCTTGCAAAGTATCCTTTCACACATCATGCATCATCCACCACACCATCATGCATACATATTTATAAAATAAAAAGGCAATCCATGCGCATCTAAACCACAACATTTGCTCTTTTTGCTTTTGTGCGCATCAGCAACTTAAGCATATCAATAACTGCATGCATCTCTACAAAAATGCACATCATATCCCGATGATGAAAATCAGAATAGCTAGCCTGCTTGAGAAGGGTCTATACCTCTCCAGTTGATACTACCTAGACACTCTAGTGAGCGAGGGAGTCACCATCCGACCATGATTAGGAAAAATGTCCAAATTTCCATTGGGACTTACGCCTCCAAAGGGAGACAAAATGTTAGGAGCGAGCATGAGTGTGAACCAAAAGAAAAATAAGCATATCCACATGGGCACAAAAGAAATAAGGAGACAGAAGTTGTAGACAGAAGCTAGCCCTAAGAGAGAGAAGCAAGTAGGCCGACTCTAATACTATCACTTACCTTGGGGAGGAGTCGAAGCAAACATCCAAAGAGCCCAAATAACAAAAGGGACTAGCCACCCCTCTCATATAATTACAGCAACCTCATCCTAAGCCAGTTGCCCATTACCCTGAAGCAAGGGTTAAAGCGAGCCTACAAGCCTAAGAAGGAGAAAAGAAATGAGCCAAAAGTAAAAAAAGTAGGTTTAAGTCTCCAAGAGTTTGGCACAGAGCCTAATCTGCCCTGTTTTCCAACGAGCTACTCCCACACGAATCACCCATTCTGGAGAGACACCCACAGCCTAGAAGTCTAGGTAGTGTCTACGGAATTGAGGTCTTCTCCTATTCTCTTAGCAAGCATCATTAGAATTTCAAATCCTGAGGGTGATACAACATGACACTATCATTCCTACATGCATTAACGTTTGTCCACTTTGCAAGGTCTCCCTAGGTCCTAAACCAGGGGCATGTCACCTGCTCTTTGGCTAAAGATCTGGCAGTGGATACCATACGCCAAGGGCATGACAGTTGCCCTTTTGGTTGACCCTTTTTGGAACATTATCTTCGTCTAGAACATGGTGTCTACTCCATAGCTCAAGCGCAAGAATGAGGAAAACAATAGCCATATCCCTCCAAGATTAGAGCAAAGTCAAAATATTTGTGCCCCTAGCCAGGAAGCGAGACACAGTCTATAAGCTAGAGCCTAAGTTGAACTCCCCAGAAGTCAATAAGTAGCACAACAGTGAGCCTGGAGAATTGTCAGAGATAATCCAGCAAGTCCACCTTATTTGAGGAAGAAACATTGCCCTCGTGAAAGACAAGCCTCCCTACCAGTGAGCGAGTTGCAGATTCTCATTATCCTTTTGTCTTGTGACTCCTCTATGTTTGAAGGAGATCCGAGCCACTGGTTCATTGAATCCTAGGACCAGCCTTTATCCGCTTGGTCTCATGACTCCTCTAAGTAGGGAGGAGATTCAAGTTGCTGGTTCCTTGAATCCTAGGAGCAGTCATTATCCTCTTTTCTCGTGACTCCTTTAAGTCTAGAGGAGATCTAAGCCATTAGTTCCTTGAATCCTAGGACCAGCCTTTATCCGCTTGTCTCGTGACTCCCTTTAGTCTAGAGGAGATCCGAGCCACTGGTTCCTTGAATGCTAGGACCAGCCATTACCCTCTTATCTCGTGACTCCTCTAAGTCCAGAGGAGATCCGAGCCACTGGTTCCTTGAATCCTAGGACTAGCCTTTACCCTCTTATCTCGTGACTCCTTTAAGTCCAGAAGAGATCTGAGTTACTGGTTCCTTGAATCCTAGTACTAGTCCTTTTCCCTTTTGTCTCGTGACTCCCCTAAGTCCGAAGGATATCCGAGCTACTTGTTCCTTGAACCCTAGGACTAGCATTTACCCTCTTGTCTCGTGACTCCTCTAAGTCCGGCGGAGATCCAAGCTGCTAGTTTCTTGAATCCTTGGACCAGCCTTTACGATCTTGTCTGGTGACTCCTCTAATTCTGGAGGAGATTCGAGCCGCTGGTACCTTGAATCCTAGGACCAGCCTTATCCTCTTGTCTCGTGACTCCTCTAAGCCAAGAGGACATCCGAGCCGTTGGTTCCATGAATCGTAGGATCAGTCTTTATCCTCTTGTCTCGTGACTCCTATAAGTCTGGAGGAGATCTGAGCCACTAGTTCCATGAATCCTAGGACCAGCCTTTATCCTCTTGTCTCGTGACTCCTCTAAGTCTGAAAGAGATTTGAGTCGTTGGCTCCTTGAATCCTAGAACCAGCCTTTATCCTCTTGTCTCATGACTCCTCTAAGTCTAGAGGAGATCCGAGCCGCTGGTTCCTTGAATCCTAGGACCAGTCTTTATCCTCCTGTCTCATGAATCCTCTAAGTCTAGAGGAGATCCGAGCCGTTGGTTCCTTGAATCCTAGGACAAGTCTTTATCTTCTTGTCTTGTGACTCTTCTAAGTCTAGTGGAGATCTGAGCTATTGGTTCCTTGAATCCTAGGACCAGCCTTTATCCTTTTCTCATGACTCCTCTAAGTCCAAAGGAGATCCAAGCCATTGCTTCCTTGAATCCTAGGACCAACCTTTACCCACTTGTCTCATGACTCCTCTAAGTCCAGAGAAGATCCAAGTCGTTGATTCCTTGAATCCTAAGACCAGCTTTTATCCACTTGTCTCGCGACTCCTCTAATTCCAAAGGAGATTCGAGCCATTTGCTCCTTCAATCCTAAGAACAACCTTTATCCTCTTGTCTCGTGATTCCTCTAAATCTGGAGGAGATCCAAGCCACTAGTTCTTTGAATCCTAGGAATAGCTTTTATCTACCGAATAAGCAGCTCATGGCTCCACATTAAATACCACCTTCCCATAGACTCAGGCAGGGTGTCCTGTCAAACCTGAGCATCAGTCTTGATTCCCTCTGTCCCTCAACCTTGTTCAGGGAAGGGTATCCATAGACACCCCGATTTTGAGGCAGCCCGTTGATGGATCCAGAGGCGATGAGTCTAGATCTTGTTTTTCAAAACTCAAAGGCTTCTAACTCCATCAAACCAACCTAGAGCCAGAGGTTTGAATCCAACACATTTGGATAGTGCATCAATCTGGAGCACTTAACTAGCGCACCAATCGGGTGCACTTAAGCGGCGCACCATAGAGGAGCACCTAGATGGTGCACAAGTCTGCAGCACCTGACTAGCACACTAGTCTAGTGCACCAGTCAAGCGCAGCTAACTGGCGCACATCAGTGGCACATAGCCATGATTTCCAAGTCACCATCCCACTGTAAGCCTATCACTCCTCTCCTCCATGCTCGACAACCCAACTGTCAATAGCCACCAAAATTGCTGACGTTGATTGCTCCATCAGCACAAATCCATGCACAATATCTGAAGGAGCCTTAACAATCCCTCTAGCTTGTGCGTCGCATCCAATGCACCTTGTTTGTTGGAGAAGTTGATCGACGACACTAGAGGACACCACCAACATATAAAGCAATCCACGGTCGACTACAAGAGAGATCAAAGAATTCCACCTCCACGGCCAGCCTTTTCGAGCAACCCTTGACAACCCTAGAGTGACCATGTGCCGGTCACCAGAACATCTACATCCAGGGATTGTCGCCATCGAGTCTTGCTAAAGGCCTCTACCACCGAGTCTTGCCGAAGGCCTCAACGTCGAGAGGGGTAACCCAACCTTCATCCAGGTAACTCTCCTCCTTCTAATCTCGACTAAGTCCCCAGCAATCTTATTTAGCATCATCAATCTTGTTTATTTGCATTTTTAGTCCGGGATCTCCCTCATTTTCATACCCTGTTGCGCTGACCCTTCTTCTCCAGTGGTGGGTGCAACCCTCTGGTGGGTCCGAGGCCCATGGCCTCTCGATTAAGACGAGACCCTGGCGCCTCTCCTTGTCTCCCTCTTCCTCCTCCATGAGCCTCCATTGCTCAGGAGAGAATTCCTTGGCCAACTATGACTAGGAATACACCGTTGTCGCCGCTGCAACCACCTCCGTCCGTCGCGAAACCCACCAATTGGGTGGTACCCTCCGGCCATACCTACCTCTAGCCACTGCTTCAGGAAGCCCTACCGTATGTCCACGGAGTTACCCACATCGCCTCGCCATTGTCACAACCCTTGGAACATCACCCCCACCTCCGCCACATCCGTCGTTGGCACGGGAGGTGGGTAGAGCCACCCAGACGTCCCTGACCTTTGCCGACATCTTTGGAGTGCCCACTGTACTGCCTCGATTCTTTCCCACTCGCCGCCACGCCATCCCAATAGTAGCACCACCGCCCATGACCTTCGCCATCATTTTCTCTAGCGCTGACAACCCCTCACCAGAGCTCGAGGTGGGAGAAGCACCCCAGCCCTCTTCGGCCTTGCCCGACACTACAGAGATGCTCGCCACGCCTCCCTCGAGCTCTTCCTGGCATTGCCCGCCATCCTTCGGCGTTACACCGATGTCGATCCCTCTTTGGAGCTCGCGTCGAAGTGGGAGCGTCGGTGATCTTCGAATGCCCTCTGTTTAGGGGTAGGTCCTCAACTTTTCGTATTTGTTACACTTAGGTCCTTGGGTTTCATCACATCTAGGTCCTTAGGTTTACTTTCATCACATTTAGGTCCTTGAGTTTTCGCACCAATATGGCGCACCTGAGTGGCGCACCGAATTGGAACACCAGAGAGGCGCACCTGTCTGGTGCACCATATAGGTGCACCTACCTGTTTCAATGTGTAAACAATATATAGGTCCATAGGTTTATTTTCATCACCTATAAGACCCTGAGTTTTCGTTGCATATAGGTCCTTAGGTTTTCCTTGCATACGGGTCCTTGATGTCACTGTGTCGTTACATTCAGGTCCCTATGTTTCTATTTTTCATATAAGTAGGTCCCTAAATCCTACTTTCCTCGCACCTAGGTCCCATTGTTTCTTGCATTTCAAGCCCTGATGATTTGCCTTCATCACTGTTGAGTCCCTGAGTTCATTGTTTCTTTATGCTTAGGTCCTTAGACCATATTATTTTTATTTTTGCATTTCAGTCCCTTGCTTTATGATGTTGTTGCATGTGAGCTCCAGGTTTGTGTCTCGTGATTCTTCCTGTGTTTACCGTATTTTCGCACTTTAGCCCTTATATTTGTTTTCCTTGTGCATGATAGGTCATTTGGCATCTTGGCCCTCACATTTGTCCACTTTATCACATCCTATGGATATTTTGCATTAGCCAGCTTTATCACAGTATCTGGTCATTTTGTGCCTATGACCCTGGCTTAACCCATCATCTAGTATCATGCATATCCACTTGTTTTTACCTTGTATTTGCACATTCTCCAAGATTTTTGGTTTTCCGATCGCATACATTAGAGCAATGACGATTACTACTTGCTATTTCGTGTGGACCAAATCTGGTTCAAGACACATGCAGCGTTTCCGAGCACACTAGGAGCATGTTTTGGTTTTCCCTTGCATCGAGATTTTGTTTTCGCACACATTTTTCAAAATTCCATGACATAAACATTAGTGCCTCTAGGCATACATTAATTGGCAATCGAACCTACATAGCCACATAAGTGAGTAATAAGCCTTGAAAGACCGACTCGTCCAACGAGTGGGGGTGCCTAACACTTTCCCCACACGTAACAAGAGTCCTTACTGTTTCTCTAGCCTGCGATGACCATGGTATCCCACTCCTTGGCACGGAATCATATTTCAAACTTCACTTGGCTTTTTGGCATCCTTTTGCATCCGATTTTCCTTGTCTTTCCGATCAAAAGACCAGGTGGTGACTCTAATTTTGTCTTATCTTGCAATTTTTCCTTCTAGCTTGGTTGTGGCCTCTTCCTTTGGCGCCCTCCGTGCCAACTCCTAGGCAGGCATGATCACAGAACTGGCGACTTTGCTTGGGATTCTAGACTTCGACTTTTGTTTCCGTTTTCTTGCTTGTTTGTTTGGTTAGTTTCCTTAATTGCCTTGTTTATCCATGCTTGATTGATGCTACACATGCCTTTTGATTGGTGGATGCTTTTCTTTTACGCACATATGCTATGACACTACACTTGCACATGCCATGATCCTACCTTTTGATGTGATGTGTGATGTTTGCGTGCTATGTTTGGATGTTTTCTTCCCCTTTCTCCAGTTGCCATGCCAAGGTGATTAGAGACATGTGTGCTTTCTCCTCTTGGTTAACTTTAAAACATGCACAAGTGAAAGCAATAACTAGGCAAAACTAGAGACTTTCATCCAAATCTTCCCCTTTGGTTAATCAAATCGTGACAAGTAAAAACCACCAAGCATAATCGCATGAATGATCATATAAGGCATGCAGTCTTCTCATCTCAGAGTCCTACCTAGTAGTCTACCAAGAACAGTCCCCGATCTCTCATTCTATAGCTTTGGCATGGGATGAGGTGTTAGTCTGTCCTCCATTGTCTGGGGTCGTGTCGATGTTAGTAGGGGGTAGAGCCCATACTTTGGTAGGGTCTAGGCTCCGAACGCACCACCCATTCACTGCTTGAGCTTTGGCCAGGATTTTGAACGAGAACCTTACTTTCTAGCCTGGGTAGGAGACCCATTTACCCATGTGTGATCCCAGAGTAGACAGCCTAGTATCACACACTAGATTGGTGAGAGAGAGCATAATAGATGCATCCATTTGCATGAATGCCATTCACATCACATTAATAGCTGCATTTTTTCGTTGGTTTTAACACCGGTAATTTTCTTTTTTCCAGGGTTGAGCATGATTTCCTTAGCCAGTGCTCGAGCATTCCTACCTTCACTACAAGAAAATTTGTATTTAGCGAGGACAATATTCCTCGCAAAGTCCACGCTAATTCCTTGCAAAATCCTCGTTACATAGTTTAACGAGGACTTCGCGAGGAATAATTATCCTCGTAGCTATGTAAATCGTTAAATCAATACTATGAGGATATATCCTCGCAATGTGCTCGTGTAAATTTAGCGAGGCAATTACGTGGAAATATTTCTTCGTAATGTCCTCGCTATATCCTCGTAACTCCTTGGTAAATGCTCGCTAAATATAATGAGATTGTATCGTCGTTCCAGTTTTAGCGATGAAATTGCGAGTATATAGCTAGGACATTCCCTCACAAATTGCTCGCTAAATATCATTATGTTTGTGAGGATATAGTGAGGAAATGTCCTCGCTATGTCCTCACTAATACTGGTGTAACCATGGCGGCGAGGATCGCAAGATAATGCGAAAATCGATAAAGCTACGGCAGAAAAATAAATAAAAAATGCAAATGATGGAGTCGCCACCTAGTCTATTATGGAAGATGAGGAAAACCAGATAAAACATGAAAAATCATGCAAAACAATAAGGAAGGTCTGCGAAAACCAGAAATCTGGGTAAGGATCCCTATTACGTACGAGGAAAGTGTTAGGCACCCTCGTACGCCCGAATAATCGGTCTTCTATGGTTTCTCCTATGCTTATGAAATGTTGGCTTTTCAGCCTTTGTTGTATGTTCAAGGGCGATATGCCATGCTATGCTTAGTGCCTTATGCTAATAGGTGCATGATGTGCAGGGTGTGTCGTAGTGCTCAGAAATATCACTCCTTATTTCGGGTCAAGTGCACAATGCAAAGATATTGCATAATTAAATCAAAGTTATATCATTTTAAGTGATTTCTCATCATTGCTTGCTATATGCAAATGCAATTAAAACGCATAAAAAATAGTTAAAAACAAATCTGTGCCTCCCTAGTAAATCCAACAAGAAAAACCAAGAGAAACTCAAAAGCAAAGGCATTGGAAAAGCATGATAAAATCATATGAAAATATGTTGTGTGTTGAAGACAGAGCAGTGTGCTTGTTTGGTGTGCCAGACTGGTGAGCCAGTATGGTGCGCCACCTATGTGCGGCTAGGTGGGCCAGAAAGGTGCAGAGTTAAAATAGAGAAGATAAGCAATGCTAAATCTCATAAAGATGCATTCTGGAAAACCAAATCACAGAAAAAATGCATTCTGGAAAGCTGTGTAAAGACTTAAGAAAGCTTAAATCAAATGCATTAGTTTAAAGCTTGAATCAAATGCAAATGTTTGTGTATCTTGTGC
>JAMKQA010089922.1:0-17558 GCA_024699735.1 Posidonia australis
CCCCCCCCCCCCCCCCCCCCCCTCTCTCCCTCAGGTTTGAATCCTGGGACACGAAGGCGATACATGACCAGAATGTGTGTACACATGACTAAACACGTGTCCCAGAAAATGCCCATAAATGTGTCAACGAGGAGACTCATACCTGAGAGGGGTGCCTAGCTCTGGTATCATGTTAACCACTACATGGATATCAATACCATGGATAAAAAATCAATTGATGTTAATGAGTGCTTTATTTATATATTTAACAAAAAACAACAATGGATAAAAAAAAGGATATAATCACTGCATAACAATACCTTGGGACTCTGTTATCAGCATTGATAATCTCATTAAAATTGCCAATAAACAAAAATTGTCCCTAAGAAAATCCAGTAGATTATAGCAATGAAAAAATAGCAGTACTGAACAAACTATAGTTGTTGACAAATGGAATATGGAACTATCTTATCAAACAACATTGAAAAATTACATCACGATTAACACCAAAGCTACCAACACATTTGATAAAAAATGTTATTAAACAACAGTGAATTAAATGGATATTAAAAATAAATTACAAGAAGCCACAATGAGAAACTAATGCAAAAAATATGATGATCATGCGATGCCAATGGCCACGAAACTGTTGTTAAATGTAGATATTGTCGCTGAAAAAAATAAATTTAGTCGGAAGTTGTTCTCAATCACTAAGATGCCCAAACCTTGGAGGAAAGGATATATGTTAAAGGTTTTGGTTTGGGAAGTCATGATTGTATGTTTTTCGTAGATATGGAAAATTGGATTTAAGGAAAACAAACCATTCCTACAAAAACTATCCCATAAAAAAGGGTCACTGGAGCAGCTAGCAATCATCACTATAGCAAGCGTCAAATTCGATACCTACGGATGACAACATCACTGTTTCCCAAAGTTCATTTTTGCAACAAGATAATTACTATGAGGAAATCAGGAATGATACAGCACAACTTTTTCTTCTTGTTTTGAAGAAAAATCAGATATTTTACAGCTGGGAACCCACCAAATTTTGGTCTGCAACCTAGCATTCTATTTTGGAGAGAAACTTGTGGTGTGGAAGGAAGATCACACGTTGATTGGAAGTTGAAATCACTTTCCCATGACAGCAACTTTAACTAAGGTAATGGTGGTGGAATTACCCTGAGGCTCCATGTCATGCAAGTATGCAACTAGTGGGTAGGGTACATTTTGTAGGGAATTTCCTCAAAAACCCCATGATAAAACAGTTAGGCTCTTTTCGTCTCCACCACTATGTCAAAATCCAACAGCCTCCATAAGGGAAACCGCATCTGAAGATGCCTGTGGATATATGTTTGTATATAATGCTCAATGATTTTGTAACCATGCTTAAAAGAGTATAAAAGAGGTACTTCATATATCGACCATTAATGTTTTAACACTGGCGTTAAGGCTTTCATTGTTTATGTTGCTGATTAGGGAAGGTGCATGTCACCTTTCCCTATGCATGTGAAGTTGATTTCCACCATTTTGGATATAGATGGTAAATTGTTAGCTATTGCATTTTGTTGTTAATCTTCACACATGCTAATAAAATTTGATTGCTGCCAGTAAGACAGTTGACAAATTGAGTTAACTCACTCTTGGCTTAATATGGGTATGCAATATGATAACAGTTTATTAGTATTGAGTTTTTAAAATTGTCTAAGATTAAATTAAGACATTAATGCTTAATCAAATGTGGATTTGATTCTTAGACCTTGATAAAGTCATATTTCTATCCAATTATTGCTCATAATTCTACAATCGTTTGCCATTTTCCTAGTAGAGTTATTTACTCTTGCTCTTTCCCAAGGATGGTGGCGATCTTACTTTGTGGAAGTTACATTGGATTGCTATATGGTCTTTATGTTCCCGACTGGAATTTCGAAGCATCAAGTGGATCCACCTCAGTACTTCTCAGGGAAGGAGCTGAATTCAAAACAGTTAGTTGAATATGTTCTTCTATCTCTATATTTTATTTTATGCAATGCATTTTTATTATTGAATCTGGTGCTATGTTCATATCTAAATTTTGTTTCTTTGCCTTTTTAAAGAGGGAATTTCACATGTACCCCTATAGGCATGAAGTTTTACATATAGACCCTTACAAACTTCATAATAATATGCATACCCCTATAAAGTGCTATTATTTGCACGCATACCCCTATAGATATTTATGTAAAGCTTTTGAAGGATATATACATAAAGAACCGTTTACATGGGTATGTATGTAAATATATGTAAATACCTTTGTTTGTATGGGTTATAGATATCTTATTAGAAATTGAATCCGTCCTGCAATTGTAACAGAACTATAAATAACAAAAAATCAATTACACAAAAGAGACAATGTAACGACTTCTAAGTTGTTACCACTTAACGTAGTTATAAATTTTCATTTTAATTATTTTTATCTTTATTATTAGTCAATAATTACACTAATAATGTAGTTAAAGTTAAGTACCCTTAACAGGAAATAAAATTAATAAATAACAAAAATAAAATTAAACTAACTCTCACCTGAATCCTTGATGTGTGGCAGCGTGACTCCTCCTATATACATTAGCAACCAACAGTTATTATCCTGCACTGACAAAACACACAAAACAAAGTACACGTGAGTGACTATTCAAACGGTCACCCAACATACACACCCACTTAACAACTTAGCACAACACGTCGAGGAAACAAGCATCCTAACGCAACAAGCAAACAAGCACAAACACTCCTTCTGGATGTCGTAACACCAAGCCCTAGTAGCTTACCACTGCCCGACAGGCAACAAAACTCAAAACCATGCCTTTAAAATCATTCTTTTCTTTTCATTTTCAAAACTATGTGTATGCTCTTTCAAAATCTTTTATGCACTCTCAAGATGACCACTTTTACCAAATCAAGTCCAAAAGCCACACCAAGGTACAACTACAGAGCCTCTGCTCTACACAATATGGTCTCCTTTGGACCTAAGTACAACATCAAGTTATGGAACCACTGCTCCCAAATCACGGAGCCTTTGCTCCCAAAACAACGGAGTCATTGCTCCTAAAACATGGAGCCATCGCTTGCAACACCACATCTCAACAGGCGTCAAACCACGACTTCCTTTAGGCCCAGAGCCTAATTTCCCTGAACCAGGACTTCGCATAAACCACAGGCACAAACAATGTGTTGAACTGCCCAGCGATAAGTAGACAACACTGACCATAAGTAGTCCACCAAGGAGCTACCTCGGTGTCTGCACTGCCACGAACAACCACCTTGTGGAGGAGTTTGTCCATCTTGGAATCCCGTCACCTGTAAGTCCCTCAAAAGCTAACTCCACTAAGGAAAGTTGCTCACTCCACCTAGGCAAGTTGTCCTCTCACAGGACAAACCACAGGGTACGCCTCCTCATGGTGCCTTCAACACAGTACTCCGAGCTACTAGGGGCTTCTCACCCCTGAGCTCAGCCAACACCCACAAGTCTAGGTTCCTGGACTATACGACGTATCATAGAGCTACCTAGAGGTTTTATATCCCTTAGGTCCGCTGTCACGATACACTAGGGCTAGATAGTACCCTGGGTCTCGACATCCTGGACAACTGAGTGTCATACCATCATGTCCAATCGGTGCCTTGCCTCGTGGATCTCAGCCTTGGTCTTGGAACGCCAATCAAGCAGTGTTATACCTCAAGGATTTGACGAACACACCTTGGCCTCTTGGTCTCCAATCTCAACCTACGTAATGTGCTCGACCAACCAGGAATGTAGCCTACATCCCCTGATCTGGTCAACGCGACTCTTCGGTATATTGGTCCACCGCAACAAGCAAAAAGCATTAGAAAACTCTTTCCAAAATTATTTACAGACTGATGCATTTCTTTTTCTAAAACTCTCTTTTTGGAAAATCATTTCGAAAATTATTAAATATCTTTTAAAACTCACAAATCATTGTGTCCAACGATAGCAAGGAAATCAAAGGTCGAGGAACCACAAGCAAAACACAGTCTTGACAACTCTGCTGTCAAGTCTAGACAAGCATATCTTGGGAGCGTTTGGATTCACAAGCACTACGCTTAACCCACGACCGTAATCTAAGAAAACACCAACAAAAGCGTCTTCTGAGTGTCAAGCTCACCTAGAAGATACTACAACAAAGCAAACACAACCAAAACTCTACGCTTTGGTTTCTAAGTGTAAGACACTTACTGACTCGTGTTCCTCGAGAGCACAACTAGATCAACTCAAACACTCTGAACAGTACTACTGAATACTCCATTCAGTGCACCACATATAAAACTACACAAGCCTTAGACCTAGGAATGATGTTATGATCCCTAAAGTTCAGTCTAAACTATCTAGGGAAGGTCTATTATTTCTAAATTACATCATCTTTTACTCTACCTATATTCCAGATGATCTCTTGCTATTTTATTTTAGGCAATCCTTAAAACATTCTAATGATTGTCTTAATTATTTATATTCTTTATTAATTTATCAAACTAAGGGAAAACTCTCAAAATGTATTGTTAGGTGTTGAACGTCAAAGAGGCAGTGTTCAATGTTGAACGTTAGAATCCAAAGGTTCAACAATCCTAGCCCCACAATCTTTTATTAAATCATCCTAAGTCTAATCCATTCTCTAACAATTTAATTAAGAAATTAGCATCTAACTAATTGACATCAATAACAACTCTAAAATAACATGCAAATTAGCCAAGGGTGTTGAATGCTGGAAAACCAGCATCCAACGTTAAACGCCCCAAAGCTGGTGTTTAACACCCTCACACCAGATTCTGTAATAAACCCATTAAATCCTAGCACGCATCTATTTCAAATTATTCAGGGTATCAAAATAAAACATAAACACCCTTATTAACTACTGCATGCAATCCATAATCTAAATTAAACCCCATTTAAGGGAAAACACTAAAATAACACTCTAGGGTGTTAGACGCTCAAAACTGAACGTCTAACATTGAATACCCCAAGTTAGGCGTTCAACCCACTGAAATAGGAGGATCAACTAAATCCTCCCTTCCAAGCACGCCCAAGTCACCAAAATCTCACCCCATCACCAGGAGCAACCTCACACATCCATGCATATAAAATATTCAACCAAGAACAAATTAAAGACATCTATAGGGGTGTGTACCTTACACCCACGAGGCGAACCTATCGACGATCTGGCACTTCCCGCGAGCTCCCGGCCATGCCCCGAGCATCCTCCGGCCAACCACCTAGCTTGCAGCAGCCCACAACCCTGCTCAGTGGATGTAACCCAGGGGAAAAAAGGGAAAAGAAGGAAGAGAGAGTTTAGTACTCAAAGGCCAACCATTAACCTCTTACTCTTTCTCCTGAGATCCCCATGCACCCAGAGATCATCGAAGAGCACCCCCATGTAGGCCAAGGCCCGAGGAGGAGAAGGAGGGAAGAAGTCTTCCCGAAGAAGCCAACCTTAGCTAAAATGTACAAGCAACAGCAACTCAGAGCGTTAGACGCCATCAACCAAGCGTCCAACGTTAAACTCTGGTATTAAATGCCTACATACCAACGTTTAACAACCTGTGTCTCAAGTGTTGAACATTTTGGATCTGGCGTTCAATACTAAATGCCCCAACTCTAACGTTAAACACAAGAAGATGCTAGGCCACCAGAATAGGTGTAGAATGTTGTTAATCCTACGTTTAACATTAGACGTAGCACTTCTAGCATCCAACATATCTAGAATCTAAATTAAATATCTGGTCTAAATGTTACCTAGAAAACTGGGTCGTTGCAAAGATTATTATGTGGCATTTCCTTGTCGTTCTATCTGATAAAGATACAATTACAAGAGATAATGCCCATACATATAAGATGGAGCCCAATGTCCACTCTGCTAATATCTATTGAAGCAATGAATTGTCATTGTTGAAAACCAAATACTTTTATGCCAAAAAAGTTTTGTTAGTTGGTACCATACTTATTAAGGTGCCTAGGCGTTGAACTGTGGTGTGTTGCCTAGGTGTCATTAAAAAAATAAAATATTTTCAGTATTTTCACTCTTATGGTATATATATTATTAAATGCAATTGTGTATTGATATATCTATTCTTAACTCAATTAATCCTTAAATAACATTGAAAATTTGAAATATATAACTCATGACAAGGTAATAATAAAATATAACAAGATTAACATCAAAGCAGCGATATAAAGACACATTAACATCTAAATAAGTTAAAAATAATAAGTTTTAAGAAGTCATAACTAAACAAAAAGAAAATATAAGAGATTAACAATGTCTTAGACTTAGTCAATATTAAAGAACACAAAAAAAGATCAAATGATAATCTAGATCCTGTAAGGATCTGGTTTTCTTTTTGAAAGAACTGGGTGTATAAACACCTAATAGGATATAATGCTCACCTGGGCACCTGCCTTTATAAGCATGGTTGTTACTGTCGTAATAATGCTTCATAATTTTTTTTTATTTGTTCTAAATTACTCGTGAACTAACTAAATCTAGAAAATATAGAATGAATCAAAGAAAGTATGAGTTTAAAGTTTTTATGTTTCTTAGATTAAAAAATGCATATGATCTGCACTTTGGATGATCGTTGAAGCGCTTGATTCAAAGTTTCAAATCGGAGAATATTAGCATGGTATTCAGGCGTAAGGATTTTTTAATGAATTATTCTAAGAAGCATAATAAATAATCTTAAAGTAGGTCAATCTTGTCAATATTTCTAATCATTATTTGTTGATGGAAGCAAAACATAAATACTTGACAATTATTATAGTTTTAAATATCAGTTTCATGTTGGACTTTAGCAAGTTGAAAAAAATGACACGTGTTGGTGAAATATTAGTATGTTGGTATCGTATTGGTAGAAATGTAGTAAAAAAAATCACCTTTGTTCACAAAATTACTATGTCAATGTCGTATCAGTATCATATTGGTAAGTTAAAAAACCAAAAGTGTTGCCATTTGGTACCATGATAGTGATTAGGACTGGGAGGAAGTGACAATGTATAACGTCACTGCTACGTTGTAATTATTCCTGAACATGTTCATAGCTTGCATTTGAAGAGAATGAAAGAGAAACTTGGCTAGCTGCTCCTCAACAAGTACAACACTAGTATTGGCAAAATGTTGGAATATGTATCTGGCATGCACAATTTAGACCATGCACTCATCATTATGTGAGAATGTGACTTTTTTCACTTAGGACACCCTGCAACATAGAGGTACAACAAGATCTTGTTTCTATGTTTTTTGACAATATGGTATGAAATATGTATCTGGCATGCACAACCCTCTTAAATTTTAAATGATGCATGAAATATGTATCTGGCATGCACAATTTAGACCATGCACTCATCATTATGTGAGAATGTGACTTTTTTCACGCAGGACACCCTGCAACATAGAGGTACAACAAGATCTTGTTTCTATGTTTTTTGACAATATGGTAGAAATACTCAACTATATGATCTCATTGCCTTCTCTTTGCTAGTTCTCTGTCTTATTGCTCTTCTTGCCTTCTTGTATCTCATCAATTGTGTAGATTTCAAGAATTATACATTCCATACTACAAAAAGTGAAGAAAATTCATTAGAAGAGAAGGCAGATAATATACCAGTCTTATATCATAGCGTAATGAAATCCAATTGTTATAACCTCTTCATTTGAAGGTCCCAAGTTTTAGTAAATTTCACCGGTTATCTAGTTAACGTAATAACTTCAACAGTTAGAAAATTAGCGTATAATGTAGATCATAGTGTCGATTAGAAATTTAGAATATAGTAAATTTTGATCCTATACTTATTTAAAAATGAAAATATAGAAGCAGGTGCCTCTTGCCAACCCCATTGATTTGCTTTGTATTATTCTGCTGGATATAACCCATTTTTTGTAAAATTTGTTGTTCCATGGTGGTAAGATGAGGACTTGATATCAAGTCAACATTTTTTATCTTCTATTGTTAAGTTGGTAACTGCATTTTTAGATTATCAAATATGGCTTAGTTTAGCTACTTAAACCACTACTCACGTTTACATGATAATCTGTTTTCTGGATACACTCAGTCCAAAGTGTGTTTCAGCTACTGTTTCTTCATTGTTTTAAGCTGCAAACTCGTGTTACCTATTTGTTTTTGTGCTTATATTGTTTGCAGGTACATTGTGGACTGAGGGGTAGTCTTAGTCCTCCTTGCAATGCTGTTGGCTTAATTGATAGACTTTTCCTTGGTGAAAGGCACCTTTATCAGCAGCCAGTGTATAGAAGGACAAAGGTTTTTGATATTATGTATATTTTCTCATTAGATGCTCGTTTAACTTTATTTACAATTTTTTCCCATTACAACTTGGCCATTCCTCTTCATTGGTAGGAATGTAGTACTAATTCTCCTGGCTATGGACCTCTGCCACCAAATGCCCCTGAGTGGTGCCTTGCTCCATTTGACCCTGAAGGTATTCTAAGGTTTGTTCCCGAACATTCATCTTAATCTCATAAATTTGTCTGTTTTAAACTTTTACTTAAGTTTTTTATTTTTTTAGCTCAGAGGGATTCTTGTTGCAACTTTTATTTTATATCTGCTTGCAATAACTCGTCCTGCTGAAAATCTTTTGAACATCTTCAAATGATAGTTTCGCATTTTGACTGAGTTCGAATGTGATGGTTGACCTTTTGACTCCCTTATGATTAATATATTATTCCAGGTTAGATAATCATCTGGATACTCTTGGGTAATGACTAGAAAGCCATTATCTCTAAACATTTTTCACTATTGCTTGATAGGTATCTAAAACTAGGAAATTCACTATCATTTTATCTTCTTTGGTTCACTCATTGCAGAATTGCAAGGAGGTCCAGATCTCCAAGATTGTCACAGGACCTTCAAGCATTACTCCAAACATCGGTTTCGTATCAGAAAAATAGGAAGATGTTGGATATCAGTAGAAATGTCGGTGGAAACATTGTAAAACATGGAAGTCTATTAGAAACTTTAAATTTTGATTTGAAACTCTATGATACATTAAAGTGAGCAACAATACACATCTTAATTTCTATAAATTCATAGTTTAAACATATAATTAGGAAATCTAATGTATATACAAAATAAGTCATTATGCAATATAAAAAAGGTTGATGAATTAGTAAATAAAATTCATATATTAACATTCTAAATAAGAGGAGTTTTGCAAGTTAACAAGGCATATTTGAAGTCACAAAATATAGGATTTTTACTCTGCTTCCATCGATATAGACCAATATCACTGACATGGCACTGACATAAACTGAAATACACCGACATAGGGTATTTCTCGATTTACAGTTGAATATCATGTCAGGAAGTTAGGTTTCTGAATTTCTCTGACATGCATCGAAATTTGGTACCATGCCTCCAAGTGGTGTCTCTTTGCTATTGAAATTCGTCTTTGTGAATCATCTGAGAAATTCAATGTGGTCTGAATGTACAATCATCAGTTGGAATCTACATATGTACACTGTAAGTTTGTAAGCTGGATATGGTCCCAGTAAGAGTTGTCTGAATCTCTGTTAAGACATTCAAATTGGAGGTACCTGAGAAGAGATTATTGGTGAGAAATGACAGTATGTTATTTGGAAAGTCTGGGGGATAACATATGGTGTGGCAAATTCTTCTTATTTGGATAATTTGGAGAGAATATTAGAGGTTGCTTGAGTACATGAATGAAGTTGTGATGACTGTGATACTGATATAATGGCATGGCATTTCATGTTTTTGTTTGCTGTCTTTCCCCTCTGGGAAGTTCTATGATTGAAAGTTGACCAGAGTCTGTGGATAATAAGAAAGTAGGTTTTGAGGTAAATTGTCCAGAACTTTTATCTACTTCTAAGATGATTGTGGTTGTCTAAGTAATATTGTTCAAGTAATGTCCATAGTTCCTTGACTAATAGCCTCATGCATTGAGTTATTGCTGGAGATGTGAAATATTATGTGAATATTTTCAGACGGCCATTAATTCCTTTAGCATTATAAATGATAGAATTGCTTTACTATTAACCCCCAATAGGCCTCTTAGCTATACATGTTGTTCTTGCTAGGCTTGGCAACCCTAAACATAACATGGCAGCAAACAGATTTGGCATTTAATGTGTTTGGGTTGAGTACAAATTAATCATGTTTTGGATCATCACTATGTCAACATAATTACACGCTGAACATGTCAAGTAAAAAATCACCTCACCTTTTGATGCATAGTGCTTTTTACCAATTATGAGACCGGGAAAGAATCAAACAAATAATTAAACACTGTATGAATAAATACTATAGTTCTCATTAAAGGATAATTTCCTGCTATAAGATCAGGTTTAACTTTGGGATTGCTAGAGCATTTTCTAATAGGATACGGTTAAAATTTACTGTTTAAGATTGAACACAACTTATTTTCATGTAGATGTGTATCTGCTATTCTTTCTGCATGTATTTTATCTGGTTACTGATGTTAATATGTTTTTTACCTTGTTTTTTTTTCCCAACAAACAATATCCTAATTCTTTTTCTACTCTATAATCAGTTCCATGATGGCTGCTGTAACGTGCTTTCTTGGGATGCATTTTGGACACTTCATTGTACATTTAGAGGTATATCTGTATAAATGGAGTACAATCTATTTGCCATGAAATTGTTGGTTTATTCTTCAAATATTGAATATGCTGACTAGAATTGAGGGTTTGATTGACAACTTGATAATGTGATTCAGATAGTGAATTAGAATGAGCAAAATCTACAAAACTTAGACTTTTTGTTGTTTTGTATTGAAGTTATTTACAATGCTGCTTATAGTATTGTTCATTCTTGGGCTTGTTTGCCACATAGAATCTCATGAAAAGAATGCTTCTGTGGGTCATAATTTCTCTGCTGCTGCTGCTTGCTGGATATGCTGTGGCGGCTATAGGTATAATAAATGTTTCCAAAGATTGAGTTGCTTTCTGTACTGTTTTTTCGTACAAACTTTAACTAATAGTTGTATATGAGCTACATCATAACTCATAAGCTTGTTTTTTTCTATTCAGGTATGCCTCTGAGCAAACCCTTGTACACGGTGAGCTATATGTTGGTTGCAGTAGGATTCTCTGGACTTCTTTTAGCGCTGATTTATCTCATAGTAAGATCAAGCCCTTGCATAAAGTTATTGTAGTTCCTGTTGCTCTTGTAGGTTACATAGCCAGTAGGACTCCCTACCTTGTAAATTGGAACTTTTTGATGCACTTTTGGAAGTCTACCAAAAGATTTCCTGTGTCATCAATGTAGTGAAGGGCTGAACTCCAAACTTTCTCATTCTAGACTATTCCCCATTTTGTTGAAATTTCATAGTTAGCTTAGTAAAGGAGTTATATTCCATCAATAAGGGTTGTGTTGAAAAGTTGTAATCCGTGAAGATTGAAGTGGTCATATTTACCTTGTAAAAGGGGTTGTTACCTAAACGTAAGTTGGACAGCTGAACCAAGAGAAGGTCCATATCTCACTATCAGGTCTTCATCATGGTGTTGCTTAGATTATAATGCTTTATAATTAAAAGCATTTCTAGAACACGTTTTGATATGAATACTTATACACGGTACTCTACTAACCCCCTCCCTCTATAAACGCTAAAGATGTACAATCAAGCTTTCCATAAAAATGCCTGTCATTAAAACAGAGTATTGGTGCATTCATTATTGCGATGGATAACATTATATTGAGACTAGAAATATCTGGTACAATACAACATCTTTTCTGAAGTATCCGAGTAGTCTAGTCAGGAACAAATCAATATCAGGAAAATCAGCTCCTTTCTGTTTTGTTTCACCTCTAATATAAAATTTTATTCTTGCCATCATTCTGCCTGAATCCAGTTTTCCCTTGGATTAGCTCTACATTTTTCATTTCAACAATCTAATTTTCAAGCAGTGTTCTATACACCCCACACTATAATTATTTCTGCAACTTTCTGTTGGCATCCCTATTTTAAAACTGGATTTTTTTCATTCATTGCAGGTCGATGTCAATCATTTCAGAAGGCCCACAATTTTATTTCAGTGGATGGGAATGAATGCCTTCATCGTGTATGCTCTGGCTGCTTGTGTGGTTTTCCCGGCTGCTGTTCAAGGATTCTATTGGCATGACCCTGCAAACAACTTGGTATCTCTACTAATTTCCGAAGTTGCCTCTACATGTTAACTGTTTTTTATATTTTCTAAAGAGAAAAATTTGCAAATAGAAACTGCATTTCTTTCTTCATCGAATATGGCATTGCATGTTCTGGGCTGATTTGTTTCACAATCGACCAGGTACAGGTGAGCACCAAATGTAGTTTTAAAAACATCTAGAACAATTTTGTTTTTTAATGCTTTTAATTATATTCTTGCCTGGACTATATCAGAATTCTCACTTGGGCAGTTGGACCATTTACTTTTCAGATGAATGTGACAGAATCGACACTGCAGACCGTTCTTCATTCTAAAAGATGGGGCACCATGGCCTTTGTCCTGCTAGAGATTATATTCTGGTGCCTTTTTGCTGGTTTCCTCAACAAAAAAGGGATATACGTAAAACTATAGATTATACCAAGCTCTTAGACTTTTCCTTTCACACAAGGCGATTTTTTACATGTAAGTAACATTAGTCCAATTTGTAAAATTGCTCTTGTAAACATTTATTTAAAAAATAATAATAATAATAACATGATACCATGTTATCTATGATTCCCGGACCCCTGGTGTATGCCATGCGGGGGATCGGGGTGACCTGATCGATTAGATATAGAAGAATTGTGCACGTTTGTGATGAGCAGCGTCAAAGCCTCATTCACAGTTAAGGTCAGGAAGGACCAATTGAGCAAAGCCTAGCATATGGCAAAAGCATTAAAGCGGGTGCCCTGTTTGTATTCACTTGTCCTTTTGCCTTTGGAATCTGTTTCAACGATTCAATCCACTACTCCTTGCGTGTTGAATTCTGCTACTTCCCCATTCCTTTTGGAATCTCTTTTTTCCATCCACAAACGATAGGGTAATCGTAATCGTCTGATGCGGTATCTGACTACCTGTATGGTTGATACTATACCTTCTCTTAAAAGCCCGGGTACCTTACCGCACTTTCTTATCTTGCGGTTCATCCAAAGAATCTCCATGAAAGATCAATTTCCTTCAAAGTGATCAAGAAATACTTACTTTCGGCATTCTTTTATCATCCAACTTTAAGCTGCTTCTTTTTTTTTTCCTCTTCCCCCCTTTTTGAAATTAACTTTATAAGCTGCTTCTTTTTTTTTCTTTTTCCTTTTTCTTTTTTTGAAATTAACTTTAAGCTGCTTCTTAAAAACTGGAAGAACAGGCCCCCCCAAAAAAAATTTCCAATTCGTACCAATCTCGGATAACCACGAGTGTGTGTGTGCTGCTCGCTCGGCTTCTAGCAAGATGAGCTCCAACCGCTGCAGCCTACAGAAATACATGAACGATTTGGAGAAGCCGAACACGGGAAAGAGTGAGCCTTTGATGGCACCAAGCACGTGGCAGGCGGAGGCAGCAACAAGCAACAAGGTTGCGGTACATCCTTATTCGGCAGCCGTGGCACAACGAGCGTTGTATGTGATCAATCGTCGGCGCGGTTGTGGCAGAAGGGCCGGGAACAAAGACGCCAAGTCGGGTCCGAGTAGGCTGAGCAAGGTCTCCGTTGCGGATGAAATTGAAGGTTGATCCAGGATTTGTTCAATGTGTCGTTCACGTAAGCGAAATGTGCTTCTCCTGGATTTGTAGTATGCTTAAATAGTTAAATGTGCTTCTCCTAGACTTGTCGTATGCTTGTTGTATATTGTGAAGTTCGACATTTGCATGGCTGTGGAACTCTCTTCCTTGTTTAATTCTCGTAGACTTACTAGATGCACCTCGTTGTTTTAGCGAGTTTGAAAATACTTTCCGTACCTTTTTCTTTGTGGAAAATCTGATTCAGAATTAAGCTTTGTTGGTAGATTTAACCGAACTGAGTTTCTGTCATTACGATTGCGATTTTATCCATGTCCTTAATATATTTATTTTGAATTTAAGATGAAAATAGAGTATTTTGGTACTATACGCATTCAACTTCCTTTTCCATGAAACTTTGCATGAAATATCTAATTCTAACCCATTTCCTTCCACGTTCTCTCTCTCTCTCTCTTCGTTCTTTTCCTCCTATTTTTTTATTCAAAATTTATTATTTTATTTTTCAAACATTTTGTAGTTTTTTTTAAATTTTTTAAGGGGTATGGAATCATGGATACAATTGTTGTAATTTCTGGCGAATTGGTCAGTGATTTCGGTTTTTTCCACTTTGTTTTTTTTTTTTTGAAAATTTGAGTTTTGATATTCTATTTTGTGGCATTTAATTCTATTTTTTTGCTAATTTTTTAAATTAATAATTTTTTCTGGATCTTTTATTTCTTGCCATTAACTTTTATGGATTATAAATTGTTTTCAGTTTTTTAAAAGGAAAATATGCATATTACTATGGAAAACCGAAAAATTCCAAGGAAATAGAAGCATTCATCCCTTTCAAATAGGGTGGAAGTTAATGAGAGAGAAAGAGAAGTTTTCAAAAAAAATAAAACTGAGAACAAAAATTTTAAATAAATTTTAAAAAAATGATGAAAATGTAAATGTAAATAAAAAAGACCTTAAACTTTGAAATTGGAAAATTAAAAAGAAACTACAAATAAAATAAGAGAAAATGATGTAAGTTAATACTAATACAAAGTGAATGTTATCTTCAACTTTGCATGAGATATCTGTTTACGAAAAAAAAACTTTGCATGAGATATTTAACTTAACTCATTTCCATCCACGTTCACTCTCTTCATTCTTTTCCTCTCATTTTTTTATTCAAAAGTTATTATTTTAATTTTTCAAAATTTATTTTTAAATCACATGTAATATTTCATGTGTTTTCGACAAGTAAGAACATGAAAAGAAATACACTACTCAACATTAGGATATAAGAGAACTTATCTATGAGGGACTAGATCGTTGTTCCAACTACAATAGTCAAGTACTTGATCCAATTGATGAGAATCAATTTCAATTTTTACCTTTTTTTTGTTTATTTTAGAAAATATATCATGTCCTAGGTTATCCTCGTAAATATCTCTTTTCATCTCTATCTTCCTCTCTCTTATTTAGGCCAGTAAGTGGGTTAAGTTGGATTAGATTAGAGTCTATTCTTATCGTTACTCGTCTCTTCTTAGTGAATGATTAAAACTCGTTCCAAAAAAAACTTAGTTATTACCTTATCGACAATGTACCCTTTTAGTTAATAGGTAGTAGCACAGGTTAGTGGGTCAAACGGATAAATTTTTTAATTTTTAAGACCACAACTTGTACTATTTCATGACCTTAATTGAGCCTAAAATTGAATCATGACTACAAAAACACTTTTAAGAAGATAACAACCTACAAAAAAATAAATTGTGTTCACTTAAGATTAATAATAAATTTAACAATATATAACAAGAATAATTCCAACATTGACATTTATCACAATATAACATCATCATTTATCGTTGATTTATTGTATTCATCCAAAAATAAAAATAAAATTAAAAATAACATAAATATAATATCATTTAACCACACCATTTATGATTGATGATTCAAAGGTTTACGTACTCTCAAATATATAACAAAACACAAAATACCTTAATCACCATCCATAATTCAAAAGTATAGAGTATTATCAACAATATAATAAAATACAATTTCATAAATCGACAGGTTAGCAGATGACCTAAAGCAGACTACCCTTACCTTTATCCATTAAAAGAATAATTAAGCAAGTAATAGATTAACAAGTAAATAGGTAAACAAAATCCTTTCCTTAACTCATTCCTAACGGATTGAATCAAATTAGATTAGTGAGTGAAACTTAACCCCTTACAGCCCTACTCTTATCAATGAGATTGTATTCTTTCTCTCATTCTCTCTCTTACCCTCCAATCAGCCATGAGTTCTCCAATGATCACCCTCACCATTGTCGTTTGTTGTTGGTACAACAACAAAGAGATATCATCACTGCTCATCATCAATCTTTTTTCTTGTTGGTTTTCTATGGAAGTTTTAGGTTGTAGGTTTTATTTTCTTTCTTCATTAGGGTTTGGTGGTTGCATTTATTTTTCCAATCATTGCTAACATTACCGTTGTCGTTGGTCAAATGGAAGTGAAATTTCATTGCCTCGTTCTCCTCATCATTGGTGTTACCATTGTCGTTGGCCAAAAAGAACTGAGACAAATCTCTTTCTATTTTGAAAATCTCTTTTCAATAAATCCACATGGTGTATGGTATGTGCTCGTGTTGATATTGGAGTGGTTATATTTCTTGTAGGTTAATTTTCATTGCGATTTTAGGAGATTTTAAGCTATATAGATCGATTTCATGAGGGGATTTGGTGAGTTTATGTTTTCATAGATCTATTTTTGTAGATTTTTGTTATTTTTAAGGCGCATGGAATCATGGATACAATTGATGTAGTTTTTGTCGAATCTGTTAGTGATATTAGTTTTTTCTACTTTGTTTTTTTTTTTTTTTTGAAATTTTGAGTTTTGATTATCTATTTTGTGGCATTTAATTCTATTTTTCATTAATTTTCTAAATTAATAGGTTTTTATGGATCTTTAATTTCTTTCCATTAACTTTTATTGATTACAAATTGTTTTCACATTTTTAAAAGGAAAATATGCATATTACTATGTAAAACTGAAAATTTTTCAAGAAAATAGAAGCATCTGCATCCATCCCTTTCAAATAGGGTGGAAGTTAATGAGAGAGAAATAGAAGTTTTCAAAAAAAAATAAAATTAGGAAAAAAATTGTAATAAATTTTAAAAAAATGATGAAAATGAAAATATAAATATAAAGACCTTTAAACTTTGAAATCTGAAAATTAAAAAGAAATTGCAAATACAATGAGAGAAAATAATGTAAGTTAATACTAATTCAAATTAAATGTTATTTTCAACTTTCAAAAAATCTTATTAAAGATAAGAAATACAAAAGTATTATAGAATATTTGTAATTATCATATGTATCTTCGTACCTCTATGCTTGATTAAATAAAGAGAAGAGACTTATGGCTTTGTAGACTTTTAGAGTTTACTTTTTCTTTACATCTTCTCTACGTCTTTCTATATTTTTCCCAATTACAATATACTATCAGTACACTCTTGGAACGAGAATACCAATAAGTAGTTATTCTTCTACATTTTCTAAGGTTTTAGAATCGATTTTTTGTTCTTTTTACACATCAATAAGAGAAAAACCATAGTTTTACTCTTTTTGTATGTATGAAACCGGAGAAAACATACTTTTGTATTTTATTCATATGATTTTCCATCGTTTGTTGACCATTACCAGTCATTCTTAAACTTCGGACGTTTCCAGCCATTTTCGGCCTTTACCGATTGTTTTCGACATTACCCAATGATTTCCGGCCTCTATCCATCATTACACACCATCTTTCGACTTTTATCGTCCGTTTCTAGCCATACCTGTTGGATACTAAAGCTTCTCTAGAGGGGGGGGGGG
>JAMKQA010089923.1:0-13243 GCA_024699735.1 Posidonia australis
ACTGAAATTATAATTTCAATCATTTTCAGTAAATACTGAAATTATCTTTTCAGTAAATACTAAAATTAATTTTTCAGTAATTTATGAATGAAATACAACACGATTTACTGAAAAAATTCAAAGGCCTCACTTAACTTAAGTAAGATCGAACCCTATCTGAAAATCAACCTATATTTATATATATATATATATATATATATATATTGAAAATAGAGTTGACTTAGGTTGACCCGATCAACCCAACGACAGGTCCAAATGGGTCTAATTTGTCGAGCCTGACTCGATCCAACGAAGAACCCAAATAAGTCTAGCCTACCAAACTAAGTAGGTCTAGCACGACTCGTGGTCGGACTTGGACCTGGATCGGCCCAACTCGACCTTCTCTTGGGTTGGGCCAAAAGTTGGGTCGAACCGGACGACTTAGGACAGTCCCGATTGATTTTACACCTCAAGTCAACTAATGTAGAAGTTCGACATGTTGCTTGCAAGTTGTAATTATAAATCTTATTCGGAAAAGAGAAGAATATTCTTAATGTTGTCCGAATCTATCTGCTCCACTTCTTCTAGAAAGAAAACATGTAGAAAGAAAAGAGAAATATAAAAAAAAAATATAAAGGCGGTACCGTATCCGACACGGCCATCTACTTCCATTGCATTCAAAATCCAGACAAGAAGAACAGCAAGATAGAAGTAGGCTGTTTGTCATGCTCATTTGAAGAACAGAAACATCACAATCCATCCACCCATCCAATCCTTTATACTTTGGATTCCGACTGCAGTAGTGGATCATCCGTTTATCCTACGGTCGTAGAACAGAACAGTATATAATATAATATTCTGGTGATGAATGCACAGGAAAAGATGTTTGATACCGGCAACAATGCTAGGGACAGTACTGTTGTGCTCTGCTCCAACGGAGGAGCAAAAGCAACAGCAGTGTTGAGGGAGGAGGAGGAGGAGGAGGAGGAGGATCATCATCAGCACCATTGCGAAGAAGAAGAAGAGGAGGAGGTAGCTCCTATGGGGTTCGCTTTGGACACTTCGGCGGTGTCTGATCTGCCTGCGAGGGATGCCGGGGAAGAAGAACCGTTGTTGGTCCCTCCTCTCAACTTCTCAATGGTGGATGTTGGCGTCTACCGCTCTGGATTCCCTGACATCACCAACTTCGGATTCCTTAACACCCTCAATCTCCGCTCCATCTTGTAAGTATATATGTACATCAATCATCCATCCATACTAATATCTTATTATTATTATTATTATTATTATTATTATTATTATTATTCATAGTTATATGAGATGAATCAGGGGTGTTTCTTTTCGTTTCGTTTTTTTGTGATTTCCATGTGTAGGTATCTCTGTCCAGAACATTACCCAGACACCAATAACCACTTCGTTCACTCCAATGGGATCAGGCTATTCCACTTCGGAATTGATGGTGCCAAGGTTGGTTCCTGCCAACTCTGCTTTTACGCATTCTCCAGTTTCTTCTTATGTGCAATATAGATCCTGTGTTTCTTCTTCACCGTATCAAATTCAAATCCGTCATCATTTAGCACAATGGCAAGAGTTAGCATTTCAGTCAAATTTGGCTATGGCCGGTTGTTGCATCGTTAAAATTTAGTCACCATATATAATTGAAGTGAGAAACTGTCGATTTCAGTGGTGGAGTCTAAATTAGTTGTGATTTGCCATCATTCCAAACATAACCTGTTGTAGCCATGCAGCTGTACAACTTGCTGTTGTCCCAAATGAAACCTTATTGATAATTCATGCACCAGGTTGGAATATATATAACTTGCTACTGAAATTGTTTCTATTTTCGTATTGACATTTTAAAGACATGTATCAATTAAATTTGACTACTCACCTCAATGATATAACTAAGTAATTAAGCCTTCAACTACTATCGTCTCTTTTTAATTTATTATTATTGTCTCTTTGAACAGTTGTTTTTCACACACTTATAATCATTGACAACTTTCTTAGTGAATTGTTCAGGATAGTCAGTTTATATTGATTTCACTGTTTCAATATAAACTTGGAGTTAACACAATGATAACATTGTTTGGTCTTGTTTACTTGGTCTGGTTTGGAAGCCATGGCCAAAACTTACTTTTTCCCTATGTAGTGAAGTGATTCTCCTCTGGACTGACCTTAATCATGCAATTGTACAATTGGCCCGTTAAAATTTAACTGTCACTTGATTAGTACAAATTTTCTTTGTGAGCTTCATACTAATGAAATAGGAGATCCTTAAATTTCAGATAATGTGTAGGCATCATACATTATTGACACATGGGTCACTGCTGTTCTTCAATCTTCATTGACGGTTATATTGCACTATCACTTGTAGGCCTTCATGGGTGTTTGGGACCATAGAAAGTGCATTTTACTATATTCACCTACAGGCTTCATCCACAAGACGTGTATGAGCCCTTGACTTCACTGTCATTCAATTACATCTTAATATTATTCTACACTAGAGTGACAAAAGGAAGAGCAAATGTGTCTAGCATGCATCCGGTAACTATGGTCTACCTTTAAATTATTTTGTATAACCATGGGGTATTGTAGATTGGATAATTGCCACTTATCATCGTCGTAGACCTTGATTTTCCTTTAACAACATAGTCATCCTTGACTAAGTGTACCTTTGGACAGGATTATACCTTTGTAGATTCTGTCAACGGTAGTATTTCATGAAAAACTCAGAAGTAATACTTCTTGAAGAAGCTTAGAAAGTAAGCCTATTTGGAAAGCTTGCTTCCATCCTATACCATGGGAAGCTACACCTAGAAGTACTGGAAATCTGAGATTCACAAAACCTTATATGGAAACAATTGTAAGGGTCACTTTAGGTTGACAACTGTAATTTCGAATGGGTTATTTTTATATATTTTTTGAATTTTTCATGTTTTCTATGTTTCTACAAGAATTAGTATGGTCAGATACCGATAATCTCTTAGAAAATGCAAAAAAAAAAACTTGATCAACTGTAAATTTGTATTTTGTCAGACATGCCTTCTGTAATATATTCAACAACTCCCAGCAGGTTTTAATGTGCTGTAAACGTGGAAAGGTTGTTTATGTATTAAATGTTTGGACAGATAACGATGTAATTCTGAATTATATGATATCTACTGGATCAGGAACCTTTTGTCAACATCCCAGAGGATACAATTCGTGAAGCTCTTAAAGTTGTTCTTGGTATAAATCTTCTCTGTCGACCTGTGTTGCTTATTCCTTTCTAATTGCTATCAATTGATGTATGCTGTATATCATCAAATTGCAGATGTTCAGAATCATCCGATACTGATCCACTGTAAACGTGGAAAGGTAAGAATTGTGTTCTCATTCAGACTTGTTTCTGGAACCAACCAAGTGTGTGTCTAACATTTCTTGTCTGGTATTCATAATTTTTCCAGCATCGAACCGGATGTGTGGTGGGATGCTTAAGAAAACTACAAAGATGGTGTCTTTCTTCAGTATTTGATGAATACCAGAGATTTGCTGCTGCAAAGGCAAGGGTTTCTGATCAAAGGTTTATGGAGCTGTTTGATATATCAAACCTCAAACATATATCATCCTCATTAACGTCTTTAAAAAGACACCGTGCTATCTGAAAGGAAGCATTACACATCTTCGACTGAACTTGAGGTATATTTTAAATTTTAACAAAAGATTGACTTTGGCTGACCTGATAAAACAGGTAGCATATTAGGTGTTGGAGGTGTGCTGTGAGCTATTGAGAGCCTGTACTTAAATCTCTTCCCACCTTTTATCGGGATTCGGCTCTGATATAATATGTGTCCACGATGAATGATGATGTCTGTTTCATCAGTCCATTAATAGATACCTTTTATGCATGTTTTCATGTCGAGTTGCTATCATATCATAAAAATTAGAAAATAGTACCTCTTATGTGTGGACACTCCGATTTTATGGTTACTTCCTGGCAAACCCCTTTAGAAAACTTGTTGTACTTGTGACAAGATACCATCCAATACTACAAACCTATCCAAAACCTTCATATAGTCTTGAACTAGTTCCATGGTTTGAGCAACTAAGCAAAGAGCCAAAGCTCAAAGCAATAGGTCTTACAATAGGATAGGCACGACCCAATAATGTGTAAAAGAATGCGTAAAAGATGTGCTTAAACAAAGTGCATCTTTCCACTGCATATATTAGGCATGCAATCTAGGCACATTGCCCCAGACTAATTACTGCTGCAAAGGGTAAACTTGGGTAATTGCTTGAGGATGTGCTTTTCTAAGCCTCCCATTGGTTGCTACTAATATGAGAAGATTGTTGCTTGATGTGCCTTGACCATCATGTTTCTCATCAAACCTTAAAAACCTAATTCAATTCCTTAATTCAAATCTTAGTCAACTAATTCAATACAATTATTATCCAACAATTCCTATGCAACCAACATTAAAATATTACAGCCTCTACCACGTACAAGAGCTCTCTCTTGACACTTGCTCTCTCTCTCTAGCATCTTGGGACTCTTGAGTTCTCCTTATGCTCAACACTCGCATTGGCTCTACCATCCCAAAGCACGACTCGATAAACCACTCAAGCACCCATCTTCTTGCATCCACCTACATTTCCTCAAGTGTGAGTGAGTGAGGGAGAATTCTTTAAGTCATCAAGAGAGCCACCTGAACCTGATTGCCACCTCCATCGCAACCAGAGCAGCAACCTGAAGGAATTTTGTCTGAGTACATGATCGAGAATTACCTGGGAGAGCATACTCAGAGCATCGTCACAAGTAGGCCCACTGACCTATTAACGTAGCTCCTCCTTTCCTCACTTGCATTGCTTGATTTTGTTGTAGCCTATGTAATCACTATTGTCGAATTTCTTAAGTTTGCATTGTCTTTCTTCCTTCTTTTGTGATGGGTTCATCTTAATTCTCCTGCAAGTTAACAACCATCGAGTGTGAGTTGTAGCCCACCCCTACATGCATACCTCTTCCTCACTATCCTCTCCATGCTTTAGTTGAGGCCTTAGCAACATGACTCTCACAATCCAGTTGCTTGTCGTGAAGGTAGCTAAGAGGCCCAAGCGTGATAGCAATGAGGATGAGCGTCATTAAGTGTGATTTCATCTTGTGGCATTTTAATTTTGTTTTTGTATTTATCATTGTATGCTTCCTCTGTACTTGTTTACATGTTTTCCTGATTGAGTTGGTCCTCAGATTGATCATTTTATGCAAGGAATGTCGATTGTTTGAAGTAGAATTTCTAGGCACATCTCACGATGCATATAGGCGTGACCGTGCCTACTTAGGAATTCGACGTGGAGTCGCACCAGAGGGAGGAGGCCACGGCCATGCTAGGATGGTAAAGGCACGAGATAGGATAAAAACGAAAAGAAAAGGGGTTGCCACCTAGTCTTTTAAAGGAAAGACGAGGAAAACCACAAACAAATCACAAAAGATGAATGCATGAGATGCAAATATGAAGGTCAGATATCCACAAATCAGAGGATGGGTAAGAATTCCTATTACACATGGGAAGGTGTTAGGTACCCCCGTACGCCCGAGAAACTCATTCTTTCTAGTCCAATTCGCTTACTAGAGGTTGAATGAATACTTGCTAAATTTAGATTATGCTTTAATCATGCTAATATGCATGCCAAGTCATGACTAGTTGGATGTATAATATGGTATGTGGAAATTGCGAAGAAATCCACATGAAATGATAAAATCACAAAACATGATACGACAAAGAAAATCACATGAAATGACCAGATTTTTTTAATGAGAATGGCTCGGGAAATTATGCTAACCTCAAAAGGATCAAAAATTCAATCGACCTAAATCGTTAGAATCGTAGAAAACATCGTGGAAATCAAATGGAAAAATTTACAAGGAAGTCCACACAAAATAGACGAATAGTGACATGTAAAGAAAATCATATGAAATGACAGTGTTTTTGAAAGAGATGTTCTGGAAAACCACATCAATGACAAAGGATCAAGTGTGGGGTCAACTCGAATCGTCAAAATCATGAAAACATGTCATAAAAATCAAAAGGGAAAATAATTCACGATAGGGCCAATGTTGGCCTTTAGGCCTGTTAATGTATGCCTTTGGGCGATGAAATCCAAATCAAATCGACAAAATCTGAAAATATGGAATAAAGGGAGTCAAATCAAATATCGAGTGATGGAATCTGTCGTGCTGGAAAAAAATCCACGGAAAACACATGGGATGCAGGTTTACTCAAAAAAGGATGGATTGATGTGAAAATATAGCGAAAATTATGCATGAAAATATACCTAAATGGCTAAAAAATACTGAGGAATAATTTGGACAGAGATTATGCATGACTTAGTGCATGAACTAACATGTATGTGTATGAATTGGTAGTTCAAGGGCTATTTGGTCATTTCTATGGCTAGATGTGATAAATACCTGCATGTGGATGATGCATGATCTAATGTATGCAAAATGTTAGGAAAATGTTATTTTGCAAGGAAACATGAAAAGGACAAAGTCTTAAAAACATGAAAAATGATGTAAACATGATAAAGGACAAGTACAAGGACTAAAGTGCAAAATTCATAAAAAAAGAGAAAATCATGGTTAAAATGCACTCAGAAAGTCTTATCTTAATGTTAGGATGAAGGATTTAAAGAAAATATGACATTGTGGTGTGACATGTGTGAAAAATGCATTTTTGGTAGTTTTTTGAAAAATTTAGGGTCTACTGTGCAAAATTCACACATAAAGTGCGAATCTGACTAAAATGTGAAATCAGAAATTCATTTATATTGAAAACATTATTTTTTGATGAAAACTCTATTCAAGTGGTGCTTTATAAGCACATGTGATCAATAAATGTGAAACATACCGAAAATGTGATTTAAATTACAACTTAAACCATGATTAATGATTTTAAAAAATTCAGGGGCCTGGATGTAAATGTTCATGCCCAGAAAACATTATGGAATGAGTTCATGAAATGACATGCAAAATATCAGGACGAAAATGAAATAGAAGTTTTTTACATGATTAGTGTAATTATAGATGACTTGAGGATTATGAATGCAAATTTTACAAAGAAAATTCATTTCAAAGAACTTTGGGGACAAAATGCAAAATTCTAGGATTTAATTATAAAGAAAACATGATTTTAGGGACTTAATTATAATAAAACAAATTTTCACAGAACAGAAATGAAAAGAAGAAAGTTCATGGGACATGATGCAATATTTATTGAAACAAAATAAAGAAACAAAAGTTAGTTAAAAGTACAAGGGCTTAAATATAAAAATACAGGACCTAAATGAAATTACTTAAGGTCCTAAAAATAAAATCATAAAACTAAAGGACCTAAGCTAAAAAGCTCCTCTTCGAAGTTCACTGGAGGCTCGCAGACGTTCTCACTCCAGCGCGACCTCTAGCGACGACCCAGTGGCGGTGCAGCAGTGGAGAGGTTCCGACGATGGCCTATGAGGCTAGAGGGAGACATGGCGGAGCTTTCCAGAACTATGGGCAGGATTAGGGAGGCTTGAGATGCCCTCCCCACCTCCAGCTTTGGCGAGGGGCTGTCGACATCGGAGAAGACAACGACAGAGTGGCTGGCGGCGTTCTAGAGATAGGAAGGCTCGAGCGGAGGTCGGAGGAGCATTAAGGTGATATGAGGAGGTTCCTAGTGGTGACGGCAAGGTCCAGGGAGGTCTGATGTGCTCCCTTCACCTCTAGCGTCGGAGACGACGACGATAGAGGTACGGGCAGCGCTCCAGGCTTTGGAATGACAGCTCAGCGACATGGAGAGGTTCGTGGCGGTGTAGCGAAGCTTTGGGAGGAAGTCAGGAGCGGTGAGAGCGTTTGGAGGACACTATGGATCTCGGCGGTCGACGGTTGACGGTGCATCGTGGGGCCTCGCCGGGCTCAAGAGGCCCATGGCCTCGCTTGTGGTGGTGAACCCACCACCGATGGCAGAGACGACGGCGCACAGGGCCTGTGAACTTCGACAAAGTGCGATTCGGAGTGCTCGGAAAATCTCTATGTACCTAAAGGAGTATAATTGAAAGCTAAAGGGGCAGAAATTACCTAGGATGATGGCAGTTGACTCTCCCGACAAGGTTGAACGGTGGCACTCTTGGATTAACAGTGTGACCATACCGATGGAACCCTGTACGACTCTTTTATGGTGTGTGGGAGCACACGAGGAGTCCCGATACAGTCACGGTGAAGATGGTGAATCCAAAGAAGAAGACTAGGCTTGAAAACACCAAGGAAAGATGAGAAAAGGATAAGGAAATGAATCGCCACCTAGTCTTTTAATGGAAAGACGAGGAAAACCAAACACAAAGGAAAAACCAAAAGAAATCAAGGCAAAGAAAACATATGTATGCTCCGTACCTAATGGATGTAGTGTATAAATCAATGCGGGCCAAAGAAGGGTACGGATTCTTTTTACGCATAGGGAAGGGGTTGGCACCCACATGCGCCCGAAGAAATCAGTCTTTCTCGGTTTCCTGCTTGCTAATGGTCTATTGTGTGTATGCTTGTTTACTCTGAATGCACATGCCTAAGATGATTACGAAAACATGCCAAATCAAAGAGAAGAAATGAATAAAAGAAAAATGATAATCTGAGGGATAATATAGGCATTGCAAATGTCACTTTACTGTATGCCCTTGGGCGATGAGGAAAATTATGAAAATCGAGAATGCTCGGAAAGCGTCACGTAAATCAGCGGGAAACTCGAAGAAATCTGAGAAAATCAAATTGGAGAAAATAATCTTCATTCGGGTCAATATCGGCATTGTTAAGCCTGTTAATGTACGCCCTCGGGTGATGGAAAATCAAATCAAATCAAAATCGTGAAAGTCTGAAGAAATTCGGAAAACAATGGAAAAATCAAGTTTGAAATGAGTTAGAAGTGTGTGCATGATGTAAGAAAGAAGGCATGAGAAAATATGCATGAAAAAGAGCAACAAAATGTACAAAATGCATGTGTGAGTGAAAAATGTAAATTTTAGGGGCTTTTGTGCAAAATTCACATGTTCTGAGTGAAGACTGAAATTCTAAGGCTAAATCATCAAAAATACATAAGAAAACACATTTTATGTAATTTTGAAGAAATCAAGGGTCAAATGTGCAAAACTGTGCATGTTTGGTCAAATTCAAGATCCCTAAGGTTCAATATGCAATTTTGCCAGTGAAACATGTGTTTAAGACATTTCTGAAGTAATTCAGGGTTAAATGTGCAAGAAAAATAGTTTATGTTTGAAAACAGGAAATTTCAAGGACTGACATGTAAATTTACCCTAGAAAACATGCATTCAGTGAAAAATTAGTGAAATTCAGGGTCTAAAATGCAATTCCGGACACATTTGAGCAAATATTTAAATTCCTTCGGTTTAATTGGCAATTTTGATAAAAAAACATGCATTCAGAACTATTTTAATGAAGTTTAGGACTTTTTGTGCAAAATACTGGACCAAAAGATGAATTAAAAGCAAGTCAGGGGCTTATGTCAATTTTTAAAGCGTGGAAAACATTAATGTGATTGTACAGGGGTCACACAACAATTCCCCAAAACAAATATTATTAAAATGATTTAAGAAACTAGTATAGGGACCTAATTGCAAGAAATAAGGAGCTAAATGTAAGAAAAAGATAAGAACAGAAGTTTCTACAAAAGAAAACTATTTTTTTATTTTTTTTAAAAAACATGCGATGGCCATCGGCGATAGAGCCTCGCCGTTGACGACCATCTGGGATGCTCTCCCAGGGCATCTCGATGCCTGATCATGCATCAAATCCCATTGGGAGCAAGATGAGAGGAAGAGGAAGAGATCCATTAGTTTGGATCAGGTGCTTGATGACTGGAAACCTCCTCCCATCTCCCTCACTGTTGACGTAGTTCCGGCGACGGTCTTGGGGAAGAAGGAAGTATTGGAGGCTACGGTGCATCGATACAAGGCTTCTGGAAGCTTAGGGGAGAGGAGAGGAGAAGATTCCACCCCCTAGAAGCAAGAAGAGGCGCTGCACCTGATCCCCGGATCTCACTTTAGTGGCGCTACGGCGACGGCGATTATAGAGGAGGATCGGGGCTTGATTCAAGGCGTGGACGCTTTCGGTGCGTTGGTGGAGTGCTACAGAACGTTTCCCGAGGGTAGGAGGATTGCCGCAATGCGTGGAGCGTCAGATCACGTTCCACAGTGGTCTTCTTCTCGGGCGCCGACGACTGTGCTTCTAGTGGGCTTCTACTGGAGGCTTGTGGAGGGATCGACGAGGTGTCTAGAGGATCAGAGAAGCTGAAGGAGGATCGACTCAAGCAGATTGAGCACATTGGGGCACGAATCGATCATTGGATTCGTGCCCCCACCTATGTCGCCAGAAAATGCGTCTGGCGACCTCTTAAACTAGGATTCTGACTAGGGAAACCCTCTGGCACTGCTGGAACCGGTTGGGGAAGAAGGAGGAAGACCTAGGGAGCTAAAATTGAAGGAAATTGAGGTTTGAGGGGTGCTTACCTGAGCAGGCAGTGGGTTTGGCCGCCTGAGCTCGCCAGAGGCCGCCGGAGCTCGCCGAAGATGGCTTGAAACTTGAATTTTCCTCCTCTTTAAGCTTCCTCTCTGATCTAAGACCTCTCTAGTTGCTCTAGTTGAGAGAAATCTCCTTGGTGGCTCTCCTCTCAATTTTTCATGTTTTTCTCTCTCATTTCCCCTCTCATTTTCCCTTTTTACAAATGAGGGGTATTTATAGGCTTGCAAATGGCTAGGGTTGTTAGAGTAGTTTGTTATGGTTAGTTAAAGGTTGTTTGAAGTTGTTACAAGTTGTTATAGGTTGTTATGATGAAGGTGGGAAGTAGTAAGGTTTGCTTTGGTAGTTACAAGTTGTTATAAGTTGTAATGATGAAGGTGGGAAGTGGTTAAGTTTGTTTAGGTGGTGTAGACACTTCGATTTTGAGGGGCTCGTTGGTGGATCCACCTGAAAATGTTACTTTGGATGCGTCAAGTTTAACCACTTTTGAACCCTATTTGACATTAGCCTGAGATCATCGCACAAATCGACCATAAGCCTATGGTCCAGCAGCTAGGTGGGAGCACCAAGCTGGCACACCATGCTGGCGCACAACCACTTCTCAGGCTGTTGGCTTTCCATATTTTGTGCTTGTAACCCTCACTTGCGAATATTCTTCATGAATCTACGCAAGACTGTTGGGTTTCGAGGCCTTTTGCATCCCAAGAGTTACCCTTTTCCTTTCTCTTTAAAAGGTCCCCTTGAAGGAACTTTCTGCTCTCTTAGCAAATTCTTGGCAAACCATCCACTCCTAGCAACTTGCATCCCAACTTCCAGAGCACAATCTCGCGTTCCTGAGCAACCCCAACCAAGTCCAAAGCAACAAGGAGGAAATACCTTGAGCCATTTAAGGAGGAGACACCCAAGGAGGTAAGGTCCTCTACCCATTTCTCCACTTAGATTTTACTTAACATTCTGAATAAAGCATGCAACTAAACTGATATATTGCATACATAGATGTTCTTTTGTGCCTTCCTGTGATTTTTGGATATTCGTGATGCTCCCTTATATGTCCATTGATTCTCTGTCATGATAAATTTTGCACGGTGTGTTAACAATGAATCATAGTCTTATGTAATCGCATGCTATGGAACATGAACCGTAATGCATTCTTTTTACATGTTTTATCTTTTTCGCATGATCCTTGAAATTAAATCACTGTATGAATCAGAGAACCCATCAACAGTAACTGTAGTCTTTGTAATCTATGAATATGCATGGCTTGAGGAGAGAGTGATAAGAGGGTTTTTATGCTCATTTGTTTAACATGATTAAGTTCTTTGGCATCTATCTTAATGGTTTGGGTAATCAGTAACTTAGTTGGTTGCATACGTCTAGTCCAGGCTTTGAAGTCAGACCATAGTCTAAAACAGAGTATCTGGGGCGCACCAGATGGGCGCACCTAGTTGGTGCACCATCCTGGCGCACCAGGTTGGCGCACTAGCTTGGTCGCAGGGTGTAGGCAGCCAACTTTGCATCATAATCTGCATGCTATTCCGATTGTCTTAGACTTTGATTTCCATGATGTTTTATCCCTGATATGTCATGTTCTTATGTGCACGATTTCAGCATGTGATAGCACTGTTTGTTTTAGTTTTGCGTCTAGCATAGTCAGCCTATTACTGGGGTCTAGTGAACTATTTGCCCTATAGACTCCTGTTTGAGGAGCTCTTATGCAATAGTTCATGATCTAGAACCGGGTAGCATGGCTGAAACCCATTAGCTTTATTCAGAGTAGGGTTGTGTGGTCTTGTGTGAGGCATATAACCCTTGAGCACAAGACTCATATCATGCTTTCTTGGGTTTCCTGTTTCCTTTATGACCTTGTGGAAGAGGGGAAACTCACTCATATGTGATCAGGTCTTTTAGAGTTCCATGGTGCATTTTCAGATGATCTTATGCATGTTTCAAGGTTTTATATCGCATGGCACATTAGTCTAGCTTATTGTCTGACCTGCATTTTGATAGGCGCACCATATAGGCGCACATAGGTGCCGCACCATATAGGCGCACATAGGTAGTGCACTAGATTGGTGCACCACATAGGCGCATATGCCTATTTTTTCACTGCACACAGTAGCTTTTGGCATAGTATTTAGCATGTTTCCTGATTTGCTTTGCCTTTGGTTTTCCTGGGTGTCCTTCTGGATATATCAGGAGGACTCCAGTCTGTTTTCATCCACATTTATGCATGGTGTGACCATGCCGGTGGAACCCCTGGGCGCGGTTCACCATACCTTACTCCGGTGTGCGGAAACACATTGGGAGGTCCGATACAGTCACGGCGAAAATGGTGAATCTGGAGGAAGAGACAAGACTCGGAAACACCAAAGGGAAAACAAAAAGGTAAGGAAAGGAGTCGCCACCTAGTCTTTCAATGGAAAGACGAAGAAAACCAAGAAAACACAAAAAAGGTAGAAAGCAAACAAGATGCAAAGATGCATGTGTGATCCGTGCCTAATGGATAATGCAAGATGAATGCGGGCTAGAGAAAGGGTAAGGATTTTGGTTACGCATGGGGAAGGGGTTAGGCACCCCCATGCGCCCGAGAAAACTCGGTCTTTCTATGTTTCCTACTGTCTGTGGTCTGCTAAATGTATGCTTGCTTATTCTATATGCTCATGCATGAATGTGACTGAAAACATGCCAAGTCAATGAAATCAAAGGGAAAAAGTTAATCCGAGGGTC
>JAMKQA010089924.1:0-18933 GCA_024699735.1 Posidonia australis
AGGTAACAGCCAGAAGATGGAAGGTCAACAGCCGCGGTCTGGAAACGGCTGGGCGCCACCTTGGTGCGCCGACTTGGTGCGCCACCTTGGTGCGCCACCTTGGTGCGCCCAGCCAACACAGATTTCCTTTGGGCTCTGGCTTGCTAATAGTTTTGGGCTTGGTTTAAGGGGCTGATCACATCCAAAGCAACAAACGGATACTAATCTCCGGGTCACCTCAAAATCGGGGTGTCTACACACTTAATTCGCAACGAATCAGAATAGGGGCAATGCTGCTCACTCCAAAGGGCGTTATCATCCCTATCTCCATACAACTAGGCTTCTCAACAAGCAACAACATAGTCGAATATGAGGCTCTCATCTTGGGACTACGAATGGCTCTTGATCTTGGGGCAAGAAGACTTAAGGTAGTAAGAGACTTACAACTTGTCATCTAGTAGGTCCTTAACAAGTATAAAATGCTCTCACCAAGGTTCTAGGAGTATCTCAATCTAGCAAGAGCCTTGTTGAGGAAGTTTGACAGAGTGGTATACGTGCATGCGCTTAGAAGCAACAATATCCTGGTAGACTCTCTGGCTTCACTTGTATTGTCATTCCCGTTCAACCCGAAAGGTGACAAATAGACCATCATTGTGCGAAAATCAACTCACCAACAGTGAAGTTAACTACAAAATGAGTCCAAGAACTTCAAGAAGCGTCACGCCAAGAGAACATGCTGCACGTTGAAGTCTACTATCAAGGGACTGTTGAAGTCAATGATGGAAATTCGTGGTATCATGACATTATAAACTACATACGAGATGCCACCTTCACACTGTTTGCTACATCTCAAGACAAAGAAGCCCTGAGGAGACTGACTACCAGATACAACATCAGAGCCAACACAATATTCCCAAAGACGCCACTAGGCATTGAACTCTGATGTGTGGATGCATCAGAAGCTACCAAATTCCTCATGGAAACACATGAAGGAGCTTGCGGGGGCCATATCAATTCTCAAGCCATGGCCAAGATGATCATCAGAAGAGGGTACTACTAGCCTACAATGGAGACTAACTGTGCAGCCAAAGTCAAACAATGCAAGAGCTATCAACTACACGCCAACAAGAACCATGCTCTTGCCTCAGCACTCCATGCAATGTCAGCACCCTAGCTTTTTCTATGTGGGCCTTTGACGTTGTTGGATTAATCTAACAAAGAAAGGGAAGCACCTTCCTCCTCACTGCAATAGAGTACTTCACCAAATGGGCCAAAGCGAAAGCATTTACGAACATCAAAGCCACAACCCTGTGCTAGTTCGTTTAGAGAAACATCATATCTAGGTTTAGGGTTTCTAAGGCCTTCGTAGCAAACAATGAGCTAAGCTTCATCTTAAAGGGGTTCATCAGGCTATGCGAAAAATTCGATACCACTCTCCATCACTCCTCTCCATATTATCCACAAGGAAATGGTCAAGTAGAAATTACTAATAAGATCCTAATTAAAATTATTAAAAAGATGGTAGAAGACACTAAAGGATCAGATTGGACAGATAAACTAGTTAATGCACTGTGGGCTTACCACACCACCATAAGGACGGAAATGGGCCAAATACCCTATACCCTAGCCTTTGGGATAGAAGTGGTAGTCCCATACGAAATCCTAATCCCCTCATTAAGAGTCCAAATCGATGTGGGAATGTCTACTGAGGAAAAGAGACATGCATTATTGCTCCACTTGGAACTCCGTGATGGAAAGCAGCTCGCAACTGTTGAGCACGTGTGCGACTATCAATAAAAAATAATTAAGGCTTATCAGAAAAAGGTAATCGAATGTAGATTCAACATAGGTTATTTGGTACTCAAGGAGGTGTTACTTGTCAATAAGCCACATCCAAAAGGAAAGTTGAAGCCAAAGTGGGATGCGCTATATATCATGGTGGTTGTAAATCCGGGCAATATTTATCAGTTATTCCAAAACGCGATAGATCTGCTTGATCCTTAAAATGCAATGCACTTGAAAAAGTACTACCCTTGATTAGTTTGTCTGCACCTAAAAGAGTCTTAGGACGTAGCCATGAGCTAGTAGGAAGGTTATTCCCAGAGCCTATAAGGAAATAGATACTTAGGGTAACCCACACTTTGATCTATGCCCTCTCATACACTACACAAAGAGGTAAGAGAGAGGCAAGCTCAGAGCTAAGGCATATCATAAAAGCTGCTCGCCTGGCATAGCATGGCACTCTAGCATAAGTTTGAGAATGCAATGATGGATGAGCACTATGTAACGAACAAACTTAGAAAACGCATAAAGAGAGGAGAGCGTCTGGAATAAAAGGAGTGATTTAGTTCATCCATAATAAATATCTATTGACCGAACACTTGAAACGGGGGTGAGATCATTGACGCTCGGCAAGTGTGCTATCATAGCATAAATCTTAATGAGTAGTATGGGAAGACACCTGCCAAAACAGATAAAGAAATAAAAAATGAAGAAAAGAAGATAGTAAAGAAGTTGTCCATTGACAAAGAAAGAAAGGGCCAAGATTGCAGCAAAGAAGTTGTCCAAAAAAAACTGGGAATGATAAATGCGTATTAGGATCAACCATCGACGAGCGGCACCAGAACTAAAGCCAATATTGAGAGCTTGCCGAACCTTGAACCTCCCCCCATCCTCTCGCACACATAGGCAAAGAAGAAGCCGCCCAGAGTGTTCAAGGATTGAATAGGATAAGGGAGTGGCAAACTGTTAAGACTTAGGGCATGGAACAAAGTCTCTAAAAGGTGTAGATGTGACACAAGGAACATGCCTAGGATGGTAAGGCATAATCTGGAATAGCCAAGGCAAACCCTAGGCTAAGGCTTGAAATAGGTAGTCATCCTTCCCCAATTGAAAAGAAAAAAAGAAAATCCAGAAAACATCAAAAAAATTAGAAAATTCAGAAAACACCAAAAAAAAGAAATAAAAATTATTAGAAAACCTAGAAAACACACACCCTGCATGCAAGTGAGAACTTAGTAAGTAGGGTAATTGGAATTGGTCTGGCTGATAATGCAATAATCGACCTACCAGGATTTGGAGTTAACGTCCTACCCAAGTGTGCCCCCAAGGCTTGGGTGTGTTTCCTCCACAAAGATATTGCCCTACAATGATCTATAGAGCATCCACGCATAACTCATAATCGACGTCTACTAGGTTCCGATTTTCCATCTCCCAGCTGAGGCCAAGTCTAATTCCTTCCGCCTAGCTTTAAATATAAGGGAGTAACGATAACACTGCAGTACCGTCCCTAGACAACTTAGCCAATCATCCTAAGGTAGGAAAAGGTACACTTTTTGATTATAACACAGACTATTAAGTGTGCAGGTAAAGATCCCACCGAGTGTTAGTACATTAAGTTCCACTGTAAGGCTATATCAAGTCCCACCGTGGCATTCCATCAAGCCCCACAAAAGAATGAACTTCCGCCTTTGGAGTCTCTACCGTGTACATAGACACACTGCTGCGACTAAGAGGCAAAACCCCGGTTTGGCAAAGGAAGGATTCACTCCCTCGCCCGGTTCTTTATCCATAGAACTCCTTTACTTACCAAGTCAAGTTGTAGGACGGCGATCCTTTCTCGAGAGTACTGATCACACTCGAAGACAGAAAACACTTGACCACAACAAATTGCATTCATGTATTTTTGTATATGTGTATATGACTAGGGACCATCCGTACCCCACCAACCTAACCTGTCATATGGACCATTCATTGCATTGAGTGTTGACCTTGCATTTGCATTTTTGTTTGCTTGAATCATGCATTCATGCAATTAGGTATCATGCATTGGACATGGAGCACAGAAGGAGCATTGTTCTTCAAGAGAGTTAGAAATCCGTAGAACTATGATCCTCCCAAAGCCTATTCAACTCTAACCTATCCAACTTACAATTCCAATCCGAGTAAGCTCTCAAATAGGAAGCCACAAATCGCTTTTTATCTTTTGATCGGTGCTAGGGTAATTTTCCGACGATCATCCCTTTTCATCTCCTGGTCGATGCTAGGGTAACGACCTACGACCATCCTTAGTTTTTGCTCCGTTGAAGTGACATCTCTACATGGTTAACAGGGTTTCGACACTGGTTGTGACACATAGCTCCAAAACCAACATGACTCCTTCATGACTGAGCCTTTAATATGATAGAAATTTTAACTGAAACACTCGGTTCTATGATTACATCCCAAAACCGAGTATGTTCCCCTTTTCTCTCTTCTTTCTCTCTTGTCTCAGTTTGGCAGACTGTTTGAGAGCAAGCTCCCGTTTTCAAGAAATGCTCAATGGAGGATATCATTCTTACCTTGGAGCCAATCTTGTTCCACGATCACCTCCAAGGAGACGCATTTGTAGATATCCTATTTTAGCATTTCCTAGAGTCCATCTAGGATAGGAACCTTTGAGGCTCCCCAATCACGTGACTAGGGATCATTAACCTACTTTCTAGATATTTCATGATTTTCCTTAAAAACATTCTAGATTTTTCTTGATTCAAGGTGGTTAGTTGTGGCAGAGCTAACACGCTCAAGCTGGTGGCAAGCTTGAGTCCCTTGAATGTTTATGATGCTAGTCGGTAGTTATGGCAGAGTTAATACTCTAACCTTACTCAAATTGGTGCCAGATTTGGGTACTCTAAACTTAAAGAAGATGTTTTTATGATTTCATGCAATTTCTCAGTATTTTCCGGATCTTTAAGGAATCTCTACGAATTTAACATAAAGGACAAGATAAAACGCAAGAGACCAGGATATTGCCATCAAGACAAGCGATGAGTCTAGGTGCCACTGTAGGAGGCGACATACCTTATCGCCACATATATAGGCAACTAGGATTTGAAGCCACGTCATCAGGCGACTGACACCTTGGAATTTTCTCTCCAGGTAGTACGTCACCCCAGGCTTTAATATAATATATGGGATATTTATAAATATTATCATGATTTTTTCCCATGACTATTCTAATTTCTAGGATTTTCTACATACTTAAATATTTATGGAATATCACATAAATCTTTATCAATGCCAGATAATTTCAAAATTTTCTAAAAGAATGGATGACGTCGAATTTAATATCATATATTTTTATCATGGTTAAAAATGAGATATGATATTAATTATCACTTTTTGAATGCTAGGATGGTATATAATTCAAAAAGATAATTTCAACATGTGTTAAAATTCTAAAAATCTAATTAATTACGAGTGTGGAATGAGTTATAGATATATTTAACATGATTCTTGTAATTATAGGAGATGTTATCTTTAAAATAGATATTTGATTTTAATTTTGATTTGAAATTTGATTTTTAAATCAAATATTTTCTAAAATATTCTAGCTGTTACGGGAGAATTTTAAATCAATAGGACGAGTCGCATATTGTTACTAGATATTTGCTTGATTAGTTTTGGATTCTAATTTTCAATATTGTGATATTTAGATCTCGATGCCACCATGAGCGGCGATTAGCCCTAAAGATATATTTTCGTCTATCTTTCCGTGCAGGAAAATAGAATCTTCTAGGCTATCGCTAGTCACTATGGCGACATATTTGGATGTGTTGCCGCTCTCATAGACGACGAGCCTAAAATATCCAATTTTTGAATTTAAAAATCTGGTTTAATATCTAGAAGCTTCCTTATCTTTTTTTTCAACGAGATTTAACGTCTTGGTGCCTATAAATAAACCCCTAGACCATGAGATCCAGGAAGTCGAAGAGATTTCTGAGGGAGGTTTCTCAGAGAGTGAAACCTAGGAGAAGCCCTACTGAAATCTCTAGAGAAAACCCATTCCTCTTGTTCCAGAGCTACACTCGTACCTCCACTTTTTCCACTCCATGTCAATTGTACAAGGGTGAAGGGAGTGTCTTCCAATTCTCTTTTTATTTTTATGCATTGCATTTAGACAACCCAATGCATATGCATACAGGGACAAACCTTAGTTAGTATTAGTTGCATTTGTTCATGTTATTCAATAGTTTTCTGACTTTAGTTATTAGAACTAGATCTAATATGAACTCATTTGCTTTGAAGGGAAAGACATCACGTTACACGAGGAAGTCGTTAGACGACATCTTACAGTCAATCTAGTGAGCTGGAGAATCCACGACCACTACTCTCAACTACATCTCGGAATTCCATCTCGAATAGGAGCAATCACGAGCAAACAACAACTACCAAGGCGACCTACTATGCTCAGGAAATTATAACTCCAACCGTTAATATGTTTTTGTATCTTATCCATCAGAGGATGGACATAAGACCCCTTAAATCTCCCTATTGCAATAGAAGCCCCCCAAATAAATCAAAAGCCAAAAGCCTTAAGAAAAACTAGTCTTACGTTCAATGATGTCACTCCTATTAGTCGGTTGGCCCCAATGATACTTGCACTTGTTCCTACGCATATGCTAACTAGAAGAGAGCTCATACCTTGCAGTGAAATCCATAAGATTGGAATGCAATAAGGTTTCAGCTCTACAGAAAAGCAATGCATCATCTGCAAAAAATAAATGAGAAAGACTCATCCCTCTCCCTGATGTAGCATACCTCTTGCATAATCATCTTTCAAACAGCATTCTGACCCCCTTAATAAACACTTCTTGTGCCAATATGAACAAAATAGGAGAGAGAGGATCATCTTGTTTCAGACCTATAGTCACCCTAAAGAAACCTATTTGTTTCCCATTAATAATGATAAAAAACCAATTATTTTTTAAAGATCTGCTAACAAGGTCAACAAACTTCTTAAAGAAGCCAAAATGCCTAGGCACATGGAAGAGAAACTACCACTCCATTCTATCAAATGCCTTAAGCACGTTTAATTTAAAGACAACGTTGCCCCCTCTGCATCTCTTACCAATATCAATAATCAACTCCTGAGTTAACTGAATATGATCAAAAATGTCCCTACCCTTTACAAAACTTGCCTATTCATTACTAATAATCTTAAGAAGCCAAGAAACAAGTCTATTATTCAAAATCTTAGAACAAATCTTGGAAGGAACATTTCCAACGCTGATAGGCCTGAATTGAGCAAAAGTAACTGGGCTTTCAACCTTAGGGATTAAATAGATCATGGATGTCGTAATACTCCTATGCAACTTGCCACCAACAAAAAGGAATTTCACCATGTCAAAAAGGTCTTCCTTAATAATATCCCAGGTTACAAAATAAAAAGACAAAGGAAAACCATCAAGTCTTGCAACTGCCCTTGCAGGCATAGATCGAAGTGCTGCATAAACTTCCTTCATGTGAGGCACTTTAGTAATAGACAAGCAATCCTCCTCTAAAAGCAATCTAGGAATACAATCCATAAGAGAGTCATCCATTGTGCAACCCTCAGATGTGAACAAATCACTAAAAAAAGCCAATGCCAATATCCTGAATTTGTTGTACATCCTACACCTAGACTCCCCTATCATCTTTAATAGCTTGAATGGAAGAACGACGTCGACGTTGTGTGACAAGATTATGGAAGAATGCAGTATTTTTGTCAGCATCCTGTAACCAATGACAGTGTGTCTTTTGGTAACAAAATTTTTCATCACGTTTCAAAGCTAAATCTAAATCTTGCTAAGCAGAGATAACCTGTTGCATATAATCTGTACTAAAATTATCATCCAGAATACCTTGAGCAATCGATAACATGTCCTCAGCCTTCTTGTCATTATCAAATATATTACCAAAATGCTCTTTGTTCCAAGCCCTCAAGGCTTGCCTCAAATGAGTCATCTTGAAGAACCAACGTAAAGACATGTCACCATTGTCTTCCACGGGGTGGCACCATGAATGTTCAATAACCTGTAAACAAGCTGCATCCTCAAGCCAGACATCTAATAATTTGAAAGGACATGGACCAAATACATGTGGTTGTGCAAGTTCGACCAGCAAAGGCCCATGGTCACGATGAACTCTCAGAAGATTGGTAACCTTGACTTGAAATTTCTAGTAATGAACATTCACCAGGTAGCTGTCTCATCTGGCCAAAATCCTGTCCTCACCAACCTGATTATTATACCACGTAACTAGTGAACCATTGTACCAAGCATCCTTAAGCATGCATGTTGACAGACAATCCCTGAAATCATTTATATTAATTTGCCAAGGAAAACGACCACTCTTCTTTTTAGAAATTGAAAAAATAGAGTTAAAATCACCAACAACACACCACGACCACTGGTAATTCATTTGATAAAGAGCACAAATTCTCCCGAAGACACCTACATTGCACTCCATCACAACTAGCACACATAAGGGTGTCATAAAACATAGAGTAAATTGTGGATATGGATTTTTGGAGGTGTTGTTGTAGAAGTCATCAATGCTTCCACTAACATCGATGTCTCTTATGATCGCCACTTGTCCTTTTCTGATGATGCCGAATGACAAGACGCCTACAAGAGATGATTGGGGATGCAGGTTCTTCGATTCACTTGGTCGGCAGTAGGATACTGTCCAGTGGCGTCCTCGTGCTATGTAATCTTCCTTCTCTTCAAAACAAATAGAAAACGAATCTGGATTAGACTAGGTATAATAAATAATGTCAAAAAAATCACAAATAATATGAATAACTAGAAATAATACTAATTGGGGAGGGGGGGTTGTCCCCACATGCATATGCCATGGGCGTATTTATGAATGCAATGATTATGTAAGGAAAAAAAAATGAATTGAAACAATACTCCCTTTACCCTCGTGCTTATGGTGTGGAGTGGAGTTGGATGGAGCTCCGGAGGCACGTTTTGACTCTTGGAAGGCTTAATCTCTTATGGATCTAGGTTTTCACTAAGATGTTGGACAGCGTGGGAGTTATGGCTCTTTCTCAAGGTCTCTCTCTCTCTCTCTCTCTCTTAGAATCTCTCCTTAGGGTTTCTCTCAAGCTCTCCTAGGATTTCTAATGACCTCCCTTAGGTTTTGAAGTTGCCTCTCCTCAAACTCTTGACTTAAAAGGCAAGGATTAAATTCTATTTATAGATTTTTTGGAGGGAGATCTCGTCAAGGATGAATGGAGAATCTGAGGGCCAGGATTAAATTGTTCAAAATGGTAAAAATATCATATTTGTTGTCATCGCCCATATGACCGGCAACAGAATCATTACATCGCCGCTAGGACAAGTGACGAGACTAAAGATTCCATATTAGCTTGACGCGATGAATCAATACCTTAAAGGCAATAATATTTTCCACGTTAGCTAGTCGTCACTTGTATAGGCGTCGAGTAACTAAAAACATAAAATTTTGAAAATTAAGATCTCAAAATATCCTCATACGAATTTAATAACAAGTAACAACCAAATCAATTCTTAAAATCATCTTCGTAATGGAAATAAATTTAAAATAAATTTTCAAATTCAAATCAACTTAAATGTTAAGTAAATTAAATTTGAAATTTAAATTTCCAACAATTACAAGGAAAATCAGTAAAATCAAAGATATATCTGATTTAATATAGATTGGTAATCATCTAAATATTTTAGATTTTATCTTTATTTTTCAGCATTATTTTGAATTAAATATAGTTATAACATTGAAAATGTGATAACTTATCATAAAATCTTGTTAAAAATAATGATAGATGATCTTAATTATGATGTCATACATATTTCTAAAATTTTCTTGAATTAATTATAATTTATAAAGATTATTTATATGATATTCCATAGATAGTTAAGTGTTAGAAAATTATAGAAATTATAATAATTATGGAAAAAAATCATGATAATATTTTATAAATATCCCATATGTCTTATTAAAGCTTGGGATAATAAATTATATGGAGAGAAAATGCTAGGATATCTGTCGCCTATATGATTGGCGCTAAGTATTATCTAGTCACCCAATCTCATTAGCGACGAGATGCATTACCTTCTGAACTGACCTTTTACAGTTTACCCCCTATCTTTTATATTAATATACAGAGATATATTAAAAGCTCAAAAAAACTTCAAAAACTCCATAAAATCATAAAAAACATCTTCTTTAAGATCAAAATACTCAAATCTACCACCAATTTGAGTAAGACGAGAGTGTCAGCTTTGCCATGGCTGATAACTCACACAGAATATGTTCAAGAGGCTTAAACCTACTACTAGTTCAAGTGTGTTAACTCTGTCACAGATAACAAACTTAAATAAAGTAAAATCAAGAATATTTTTAAAGAAATCATGGGATATCTACAAATCCAAGATACAGAAGGAAGTTTCAAACAAATACATGAAGGGTTACACAACACAAAAACTACTAATCCTTACTTGGCCTCCACAACATCTCCAAAAGGCCTAGTGTCAGGAACGATGATGGTGAAGACACGTCCCCTAATCAGCTGCTGTGGTGCACTTCCTACTCTCCTAGGAGGATCAAGACAGAACCTCTATATGTGTCCCAGCTTTCAACAATTGTAGCAGACCGTAACGGTCGTTGCTTATTGCAGATAAGGGCAATTTTCTGCAAGTGACCTATCTAGCCATACAGGTAACAAGATCGTCCTCCAGACCCACTAGAACCTACAAAATTATGCCGGCCGTTAACTACACCACCAGACTTCTCCTTTCTTCTCTTCTCAGAACTACCAATACCACTAAAACTTGGCATACCAGAGAAGGAAAATCGTGAAGCAAAGGATGTCTCAGACTTTCCCTTGGGACAACCTTCCATGAATTTCTTATACTCGTTCTCAATGCAAGAAGTCATCTCAACCATTTCTGGCACGGTCTTACACCAACAAGCCATAACCTTCAACCTCAGCCTTGGCTGACGGCCTTCCTAAAATCTTTTGGCCTACTACTCATCAGAATCAAGAGCCTGAGAAAATCATTCTAGTGGGGCGAAAGCAGCCTCATACTCGCTCACGGTCATGCTGCCATGCTACAGATTTCGTAACTCTCGATCAAATTTGTCCTTTACATGCTCAGGGAAGTACTTCTCATAGAAGGCTACTTCAAAGTCCCTCCACTTGATCTCGATCATCACAAAGTCCAAGAACTTCAGCTACCGCATAGCTCTCCACCACTGGTCTGCATCTCCTTCCAGTAGATAAGTGGCTAATTGTACCCAATACTCTTCCAAGCAATCTATGCTCTCTAGCATCTTCACGATTCTTTACAACCATGCCTTGCTCTCCTCACGTCTACCTTTGTCCTTGAACGTAGGTGCACTCAGTCTACACAGCTAATGCAAGCATGGATCCCCTGCTAGTCCACTGGAACCTTCTTTACGAAAAGCCTGAGAAATCTCATGCACTAGGTTCCGCAATTCGACACGCATATCCTTCCATCTGTCCTCTTCATGAGAGCTGAATTCTTTGACAAGGGCCTTACCCTTTCCTCTACCATAGGGAGGCATCTTGTAGAAGGAAAAGAAAACCTACACCACAAACAAAGAAAACAGACAAACAAAACCACAATAAAATCAAAGATGCAGATGTAGACATTGCATGTAATCCTAAAGAGTCACTAGATTGAACTTCTTTGGCTAGTGCACCTAGTAAACCTGGACTCTGATACCAAATATAGAGCGACTTGAGTCACTACACCCAAGATTATTAGCCTCAACTCGCAAACCTTAGCCTCGGTCTCGTTGACGACAATCTAAGAGTATCATAGCTCTGGGATCTGACGAACAATTGCCTGTAGCCTTTGGTCTCAGACCTCAACCTAGGCGAATATACTCAACCACTCTAAAATGTCGTCACATTTGTTGGTCTCGGCAGTACGACCCTCCAGCTTGTTGGTCCACCATAAAATCTCAGAAAACTCTATTCAACCAATTCCCTATTTCTCATCAAACCATTTTCAAAACGTTTTTATCAGAGAACAATCCACAAATCATCAGAACTTGAGATATTAAAATGGAATCATTAGCCAAAAGCATTGAAAACATCCAAAGAATAGGTTCAGGGTTGATTTCGACATACTAACTTGGGTTTAGGGCTTCCAAAACCGAGAACCCATTTGACATACAGAAATGGGTTTGGTATATCGAAACTTGGGTCCAAGGCTGTTCCCGAGAGCTGAATCCGCAAACCGAAATGGATTCAATATACCAAATTTTGGGCTCAAGGTATTCTCAAGAGTTTGATTGACATACTGAAAAAATTTTGATATACCAATTCTACTGTCTGTCTATCAAACAGGGCCAACCTTAAAACCCAAAATCGCCTAGTTTGGAAGCTCAAACCAGTCCCACCACAATCAACCATAAATTCCACAAAATGCACCAAAATGAAGACATCAAAGCATTCTACCATTGGAAATAAAAATCACGACAATCTGTTGAGCGTAACTCAAGATATAAAAATTCAAAGCATGCATATACATCCAATGCTACAGTAACAATGGCATACGGAAATTACTGTAAAATTCTCCAAAAATTTCCTTAAATCATGGAATCTCTACCAAGCATTCAAAACATGCTAAGCAACACATTCACAACACTTTCATGCATGATGGAAGGAAAAACGATAGGGTGTGCACCTCTTGGACACTCAAAATGATGGATACCTCAACGCTGGCCGACCACTACAACCCAAAGCTTGAACAGCCTCCTCGAGCTTGTAAGGCCTCTGGAACGTTGATTAGAGCACGCCCCCACCTTAGGAACATGGGAGGTCACTCAGCCAAGAAACTCGACACTCTCTATCCTAATCCCTCACCACTCTCTCTCTCGTTCCCATATAAGTAGAAAGGAGGAGGAAAGGAAGAAGAGGACGGAAAAGAAGAGGAAGAAGAGGGCGAGGAAGACTCTAGAGTTATCTCACCGCCTCACTATACTCATGGAAGTGGAGGGAGAGTTGTGGTGTGTCAGGGAAGCCACAACCTTTATATGCTCAGAGGAAGGTGTGTTTGTGCACAACGATGAATCAAGGACGCGTACACACAACCGTACGTCCACTGCCCACAAAATTCTCATGGATTGGCCTATCAACACCATGAGGCAACCACCCACCACTCTAGCTATGCACCTGCACAGGAATTCGAGAACAGTTCCACCACAAAAGATAAGGCACAACACCAAGCAAAAAATACAAATCATTGAATTAACGGAATGAGGCCTTGCGCCACACAATCGCGTTAGGAACTTGCACGGAAAACACCCATCTCCAATTAAAAAGAATAAACTAGGCAATTACAAAGGCAAAATAAAAATGCGGGTGTTGCATGATCTAAGGTCTTTATCTGTGAATTTATGCAGCAACAACAATTAAAAGCAAAAGGCGCCAATTACGCATGAGTATTTGCATCAACGACAACAGCATTCCAACTAATTCGTCATAGCAAAAGTGACACTTTTGATTAGGAGACCATATCCACTTTTCCTTGCATACCACATTAATGTTATTAGCACTAATCAATTTCCATGCACTTGTAATGGAGAAGTTACCATTCAAGGCTAGAGTCCATACTAGTTTGTCGTCATCACTTTGAGGATCAACATGCAAATTCTGAAATATTCTCCACATAGCGTCCAAATCCTCCATATCAACAATCATGTGATTAGCAAAAATGTCCTTGTTAAAAAAGACGTCCACCACTTTAGCTGAAAGATCAAAGATGGGAAGATATATACCATCATCTGAACATTTATACATCCAAAAAGAACCATTACCTCTGTCTATTTGCCAAATAGATAATGGACATGTTCTACTTGCCTTTTCTCATTACTATGGAAATATCACGAATAATGAGGCGGCGATGAGGACTGTTCGGGATCTCTTACAACTTTGTGAGGAACATGGTTTCGATATTCAAGAGGTGGAGTCTAATTCTCTTCAAGTGGTTCTTATGTTGCAAGTGCAAGATTTATGTCAATTGCAAGTGCAAATTTTGGTGGCGTTGTATTTAGAGGCGATATTCTATCAACATTAACCATTGTTTCCTTGAAGGTAATGGAACTTTTATTTTTTTCGCAATGGATGGAAGTTAGTTGCGTCATGACTTGATTTATCATAACTTCTTTAAACTCCCTAGGGAACTTAGGGGTTTTTGTAATCTTGAAAAATGGACAGTTCCAAATTTGAGAACTAGAAAGGATATAGGTTAGTCTTTTTCTCCCCTTCTTTTCCTAAATGTATGAATTTTGAATATGAGTTTTTTAAACTAACTATTGAACTGATAATTGATGGATCATTATCCTCTTTTAAAGTTGTCTCATTGTTTTTGTACTCTTTCACTTATCAATGAATTTTTATTGTCTAAAAAGAAAACTTCAATAAGTCCCTACAAATAATATGAAATTTAATAATATACGTATACCATGAAAATGATACAAGTCCAAAAAAAGTCTTTATGGAAAACATATAAAATCAAAGAGTAAACTTCAAATCATCATCATCAGTACATGATTCATCAAATCCACAAGCATATTGTACAATATGCGTGTTGCTGCTTACCATAACATTCATACAATATGCTTCCTACATAACAAAAATGATTCCCGTGTAATCAAAATCACTAGAGTCTAGTCTTTCAATATTATTGATAGTGATAGAGTTATGTTCTTAAGAACATCAGTGCATACACGCTCTTATGAACATTAGTGTACACACAAACACACACACATTGTACCACATGAAGAACAATGAATGGAGCACTATCATATATGTATATATAAATATATACTTATAGAAAATATGTAGCATTACATGCACTTATTCAATTAACAACATGACATAGACGAAGAAAGCTGGAAGGCAAAACTAACAACTGTCACACGAGTGTAACACCACCACCTCTAATCTCTAACAAAGGATGCAATAACAAATCCACCAGATGAAAGGTAAGTAGGTGTATTTTGGCCTGCACTTGCCCCCTCTCTTGTACCCCATCTTCAAACACTCCGGGATACACAACTTGTCATTGCCGCAGGCTCCTTTGTATTTATCAATTGCTCTGTAACAGTCTCTATTTGGTTCTATGGTCCCTGCCGGTGCCTGAGCTGCCTCATGCATACATCACAAACCATTGAAACCCTAATTAGTACGTATAGGTAGTACCCAACCATATTGAGCAAGAATTTACAGTCACATTATCTGACTATGGTTTACATTCACAGAGTATCTAGTGCACAAATCAACGATCAGTTGGTGAGTACTGACCTGTAGTGGATTCGTTCATATCTGCATATGTTCCTGCGGCAACAAATGTAACAAGTAGAGTGGACATTAGATTGTGAAAATGAGAATACGTGGAGATTAGACTAATCATAATTGAAGAAATCCGGAGCCGCTTGATCATTTAACCTGAAGCCAGCAGCTGCAGCAAGGACAACAGCAGATAGAAGCATATGAATGCCTTTGGGAAAATCCTTCCACCCATTTGTTCGGTTCTCTCCCACACTCACACCGACACACGCGCACAGAGAGTTGCCAAAACCTCACTATTTCTTGAAACTAAACAAGGAAGTACAAGGTTTCCAAGTTCAACAGCAGCATTTAAAGACTCCTCGATAAAGAAGACGTAGAGGATTAGGATGGAGAAGTCGGTACGTACGTTAAAGTTGTCGTGATAATGAATACCGTAAAAAATGGCAAACGTTCGACGGTTAAATGGCGGTGGCCCCACAAAAACACAGAATGACAGAAAGCAGCTCCGCCCGGTCCTAATTCATTTTGGGCCGTGTTAGGCCCGATTGGAATTAAAAATCTTCGGTGTAGGTTGAGCTAAATTTGGATCACATCAGATGCGATTTTGGACCTCTCTTTTTTTCCAGTAAAAGTTCTACACCTATTAAGATTTAAACCTGTAATCTCGTAATTGGAGTAATATTCGTGTATCGAATGAGTTATGTTTTGTTTGGTATCTAATTTTAGACTGGCCTAATGAATTTATTTAATTTTCAAATTAATAAGAAAATCAAGAAATCATTATTTTAATAACTTAAATACATTGATAATATCATAAATTATTGATAATACATAAAGGAAAGGAAATAACATTACATCAAAATTAAAAAAAATAACTAATTACTCTAATCTTCTTCATCTCCATCTACGTTCTAGGTAGTCGAAGAAAAAATGGAGCCATAGCATTCATGATCGCATACTTTATGTAGCTCTACACTACTTTTTATATACCTATGCAGATGAGCTATTGGAATACGAGACTTAAACTAAAACTCACGATTGCGATAGTTGCAGAAGTAATAAAACTTCTCATTTTCATCTTTCCTAAAGCCACACATCAATTCTAGATACCATCTTGAATCTATCACAAAAGCTAAAGAAATAGCAAAATTCAAAAGAAAAGGCAAAGTAATGAACAAGAAGAGGAAAAAATAAACTTAGAAAATCTTAGAGACTTAGATGAGTTGAGAAGAAATAAAGGAAAAATGATAGATAAATATAGCCAAAGTGTGTTAAAAAGTGGATTCAATGAATATTTTTCCAATGTAACGGTTGGTTTTTAAAAATAAAAATAAAAAAACAAATGTCCACTTTCAAAAAAGTACATCTACTTTTGTCACAATAGGATGTGTGTCAAAAAACGAACATTCACATCTGGAAGAAGATATCTAGTTTTGACACAAAACTTTATATATTGTAAACATACGTCTGCTTTTAGGTGGGGACGTCTGTTTTTGACACTATAAGTTTTGTGTCAAAATCGAACGCCTATTTCTAGAAGTAGACGTTTGTTTTTTAATATAATAAATTCTATGTCAAAAACTAAGTATCTACTTCTTGAAGTGGACGTCTGTTCTATAAAAGACACTATGTTCTATAAAAGACATCTACGTTCACATTCAAATTCATTTATTTGCATTCATTCACGAATTCACACAGATATAATCACATCCATTCATTCATTTTAAATCATATTCACATTCACAAATTAGATATTCATAAGAGTAAAATTCATTTATTTATAAATTTAATTAAAAAGACTGCAAAATACATAATTGTTTGAAAATTACATGAAATATAAATAAAAACCTAAACAAAATCTATTAAGGAGGAGAAAGATATGATCTAAGTACGTCCATAATGTGAGACATTGATGTTGATATGTGTTGCATGCATGTTTTGCTGATATTCTAACCTTCAATATTTGAATAAGCCTTTTCTATCTTATTCACCTTGTATTCAATATTGTCTAACTGCGTTTGGACATGTACTTCTTCTTTTTCATTCTTTTCAATGAATTCCTCTTCTTATATTTGTGTTGGGAAAGCTTGAGTAGAAAAAGATGCACCACATCTACATTCATGCTTGCTTTTTGAAATCAATTGACTTTGGACAAGCTTTGAGCGATTATACCATTAATGATTTCGATAAATGATTCTTTTCGAACATCAATATGATAATTGGTATATCATCTCAAACAATTAAATTTGTCACAATGAAATTAAATTCCATTTAATGAAGATTGAAATGCATTTTTTAAATATCCAATAGTAACATTATTATTACTAGCATTATCAAAACAAATTATAATAATATTTTTATTAATACAATATTCACGACAAATTACTATTATTGCATTATAAATTGCAAAACTACTATGTAGATGTTCGAAATTTTGAAAAGCTATAATTCAGTTTTCAAGATTCTAATCATTATCAACATAATAACAAGTAACACATAAAGTAAATTATTAGAAACAAACCAAACATCAGAAGTTAATGTCATTTTACATTTTAAATAACCTAATATTTGAATTAATTTTAACTTATCTTCACTCAGTTGTTTATGAATACGATTTTTTGTAATATTTCTAGAATGACCCATTAATTGTAAATTTAAAGCATTTTTTATATACTCATCATCAAATGTAAGATCTTTACAGCATGTATTACATGTTTATTTTTTAGGATTAGTAGGCTTTTCAACTATAAAAGTCCAAACATCTTATCTTTTGCTTTTTCTTGAGTTTTGAATATTAGAACTAGAGGGTATGGATTTTAAATCTTCTACTCTCATTCCTATTTTAGTATCTAAATCTTCTATAGGATTTTAAGTATTAGGAACAAAATTGTTTAATTCATTGGCCATTTTAATTTATGAAACAAAAATAAACTACTTAGACAATAATAATAAGCACTTCAAAAAACTTAAAAAAATAAATTATAAAATGGAGAGTTAATAAGAGAACAAGAATGGAGAAGAAGAAAGGAATATTGATGGTGATTGACGAAAACGTGGAGAACTAGCTAGAAAACTTGAGATCAAGAACTTCAACTTTTACTTGAACACCTAAGACTTGAGAGTAAAATTGTAAGAAACAAAGAACTTTGAGAAATGAAGAGAATAATTAAGAAGCTTTGTGTGGATGGAAGAGGAAAATGGAATACTATTTATAGATGTTGAAGGCACCAATTGTTAGAAATCAAGCTGTTGGAAATGATAAAATTGTCAATAAAGTTTTACAACAGCTAGAAATATTACTATCAAAAACTATCAAAACAAAATGAACGTCTCTATAAAAAGATGTCCATTTCTGAAAATAAATGTCTACTTGATCCAACGATTGTATTTTATAATCATTGAAATTTAAAAATGAAAAAATCAAGAAAAATATAAACATTCATTATTTGAAAATGAAAATCCATTTCCAAAAGTAGATGTCCATTTCTAAAAATGGACATCTACTTGATCTAATGGCTTAATTTATAGTCATTGAAAATTTGATATATGTAAGATCAATATAAAGCGAACGTCCATTCCTCAATATAAAGCGATACCTGCTCCCCACCGCTGGCGAAACCCTAAGATGTCTTACAACCGGATACCAACACGCCGCCGCGATCGCCACCATCGGAAGGGCCCCTGTCACTCCTCTAAAGCATTACTCCTCCAACAGGCGACCCGATTCGACTGGGGAGCCTTCAAGGAGAGTCTTTTCCATGATGATAACTCCGACGACTGGGGGGGGGGGGGGGGGGGGGGGGGGGGGGGGGGGGGGGGGGGGGGGGGGGGGGGGGGGGGGG
>JAMKQA010089925.1:0-10755 GCA_024699735.1 Posidonia australis
ACTAGTAAACATACAAGAAGAGGATGAGAGAAATTGATATACACAGAGAATTTATAGTGGTTCGGCAACCCAACCTAGTCCACTCCTCAAGACCCCCTTGAGATTTTTCCCGTATTAAAATAAAAGGACTTACTTGTTGGCTACACCACTAACTCCTTCCTTGCTCTTCCCACTTCTCTATCCCCGAGAAGCTAGAGCCCTTTTGCTTTGATGCTTTTACAGATGTCAGAATTTTCCCTCTCACAAAGATCGAATACAACGATGATTACACAATGAAATCTCGTGAGGAGAATGAAAATGAAAACAATAGACAATATTACAAGTATTTCCGATTAGTGTCCTTTTCAAGCCTTGTACGTGTCCTATTTATAGCCATAGGATCGCCTCGAGATGTGTCTAACGACTATAAAAATGGTCGTAAATGGCTAGTCCAACGGTATGCCGTTTTGGCCATGGTATGCCAAAAATGATCTTTAATCTGCAACCCACGAGCAAATCGGTATGCCGAAAATCCTTCGGTATACCGTTTTCTTCTGAAACGGTATGCCGTTTTATTACGGTATGCCGTTGTTTAGCTTTGTCTTCATCTTCTCATTTGCTCCGGAGTTATGATGCATATACCGTTTTTTACTGAAACGGTATGCTGCTTAATCTTCGGTATGCCGTTTTCAGTACTTCTTTTCATCTAGTGGAACACCGTTGTTCATACCATTTTTTATTGAAACGGTATGCCGATTTGTCTCCGGTATGCCGTTTCTGTTACTTTGAATAAACACTTGCATACAATTGAGAATTATACAGAAAACACTTATAATCTTTTTCATCCTTTAATATTTATGAAAATATGCACTTACAATGATTTAAGTTATCATCAAAATAATGCACTATTTCTAACACAGGCCACCGTTAATGGCCGATCAGATTCAAACGTGGCCGGTCGAACCCAATGAGGATGGTGGAAGAGGCCAAGCATTCTCGTTCTTTTCCTACACTTCTGAAGTATCCTTCCCATCCTTCCTATCCTTCCTATGGTCCTTAAGCTGTCCTAGACACTTAGCAGCCCTCGTAAGCCCCGACCATGGTCGGAGTAGAGCATAGTGTCCAACGAAAGAGTCCAGAGGATGGAGGAGGATCTCATAGGTTTCTGAAGCTTTCTGACTGCATGTTTGCCTTCATTGTTTTCCACTTTTTGATTCTGGATTGATGGATTGAGTTACATTGGTCTTTGTTGCTGGTGGATGACGATGAAACTTTGTCATCTAAAGCTCATTTTTGGGCTGTGGGCCGATACCACGTGCAAGTCATGCGGTTCAATTGGATCAAAGCTAAGACAGGCTCAGCTAGGCTGGTTGTTATTGATCTACTATTTGTGCTTTGTTTCAAACTGGTTTTATATCTCTTATGTTGAGTTTGTTCTACTTGTTCCTACATTTGAATTCTTGTTTGGATTTTTGTAATTTACTTTGGGACGATGAAAAGTTTGTTGTCTAGTGCCTATTTTTGGATCGTGGCTGGCCTATGCGGATGGGTTGCGTGGGTTGACCAGACCCCAGTGCACAACTAGATTGAATCCATCACTTCGATTTTCTCACTCATAGTGTTGTCCATTTGAATTCTTTGTTTTAGTACTATTCTCTGTTCTGAATGGTGTGTTCATTTTACTTGCTTACATCCCTTACTTGTTTTATTCATGCATCATCATGCTTAAATGACAAACATTCAATTGGCATTCGATCGCCTACATAGCCTTACATGCAAGCGAGTAAGTTGAGAAAGATTGATTCGTCGAGCATATGAGGATGCCTAATACCTTCCTCATGCATAATAGGAGTCCTTACCCTTACTGTAGCGTGCATTGACCCATGTGTTGCATCCATTTGGCACAAATTCTTTCTATTGCATACTATTTTGGTTTTATTGATTGATTTTCGATTTTCCTTGTATTTTGATTTAAATAGACTAGGTGACGACTCCTTTCTTCCTTATCCTTTCTATTTTGTGATGCTTTCCTCTCCTTTGAGTGGAACATCCTATCCTTCGGATTTGCCTTTTTCGTTGTGACCTTATCAGTCCTTGAGTCTGGTATTTTCATCAAACTTGAGAGTGGGTGGTTAGCCACCAGCATGGTCACAACGGGTCTAGATGGCATTTACAGCCTAAGCCTCACCTTAAGCAAGACGAGGGTAAAAAAGACCCTGAGTTAGGCTCAGGGAGGAACGGCTTACGATTGTCGTGCCAGTGCCAAAGAAAGACAGATGGGTCCGCATGTGCTTAGACTACAGAGATTTGGATAAAGCGAGTCCCAAAGATGATTTCCCGCTTCCTCACATCGACATCTTGGTCGAAAACACAATAGGGCATAAGATGATGTCATTTATGGATAGTTTCTTAGGATACAATTAGATTAGAATGGTAGAAGAAGACATGAAAAAGACATCATTATTACCCCATGGGGAGTCTTCTGTTATAGAATAATGCCTTTTGGACTCAAGAATGTAGGCACAACTTACTAGAGAGTAATGACAGTGTTGTTCCACGATCTCATGTACTAGGGAATCGAGGTGTACGTGGACAAAATGATTGCCAAATCCAAAGACCCCAAGGATCACCTCTCCTACCTGAGGAGGTTATTCGATTGCCTAAGGAAATATAAACTCTGCCTCAAACCCAACATATGCACATTCAAGGTATCTTCCGAAAAACTCCTTGGTTACATCATCAATTAGAGGGGAATCGAGGTGGATCCTAACAAAGCCAAAGCTATCATTGATATGCCTCCCCTTACAACCAAGAAGGAGGTCTAAAGTTTGCTGAGGTGACTACAATACATCAACCGATTCATCGCACAACTCACTTTGATTTGCAAGCCAATCTTCAAGCTCCTAAGGAAGAATGCACAGATCAACCAGAGTAATGAATGCCAAGTTGTATTCGATAGGATCAAGTAACTTCTAATAAAGCCTTAGGTTCTGGTTCCCCCTACACCAGGGTGGCCTCTGCTACTCTACCTCTCCACCAAGCAACACTCCATGGGCATGGTCCTAGGTCAACTTGATGAATCAGGGCACAGGGAAAGAGCAATTTATTATCTGAGCAAGAAGTTCAATGACTGCTAGGTTAAGTACAACACTATAGAAAATGTTTGCCTATCCCTTGTCTGGGCCGCCAAGCGTTTGAGGCACTACATGATGGCATATCTGGTCCTGCTCTTGTGTTGGAATGATCCTTTGAAATATCTATTTCAAAAGCTAGCATTAGTAGGCAGGTGTATCAAGTGGCAAGTGTTGTTATCCCAATACGACATCACTTTTGTCACACAAAAGTCAGTAAAAGGACAGGCCATGGCAGATCATTTAGTCGACTTACCACTGCCCGAATATCAACCATTGAAGAAGTAGTTCCCTAATGAAGACATCTTTTTCGTCATGGAGGGCGAAGAGCTCAGAGATCCTGAAGATAAGTCACAATGGCATCTATATTTTGATGGCGTTGTCAACAAAAAGGGCAGGGGCATTGGTATAATTTTATCAACACTGTAGGGGTAGTTGACCCTATTTTCCAAAAAGTTGATCTTTGAATGCATCAACAATGAGGTAGAGTACGAAGCATGCATCCTAGGGCAGTAGGTTGCACTTGAGAATGGTGCACAAAAGCTACACGTGCATGTAGACATGGAATTCGGGCCGGGCCGGCACATGGAACAGGCGGCCTGGTTGGGCCTGGACCGGGCCGGGCCGGCCGCAACAGGCCATGGGCCCGGCACGGCCCATGGCCCGCATGTGGGCCGGTCCGGGCCAGGCCAGGCCCATAGGCCGGCTGCAACAACCGTTTTTTTTTTCACTATGCGCGGGCCAGCCCGGCCCGGGATTTTTCGTGGGCCAAACTGGGCCTACTCCGCGGGCCTTGGCAGGCTTGCCCGTTTGGCCCGGCACTGCTCGCGGCCCACGACGGGCCTGGCCCGACCGGGCCCACGTCAGATTTTTCTAGGCTCGGGCTGGGCCTGGGCCGGCCCGGCCCGATTTCCATGTCTACGTGCATGGTGACGCAATGTTGGTCATCTCCCAAGTCAACGGCGAATGGAAGACGAAAGACCCAAAGCTTGTGCCATACCATGAGTATATGTTGAAACTAATTGAAGAATTTGAAGAGATTCGCTTCTTCTTCATGAATAAGGATAAGAATGCCTATCCAAATGTGCTAGCAACCTTAGCATCCTAGCTCTCGATATAGGAAGACCATACAGTTGATGTGTCAGTCACTTGTGTAGAATAGCCAGCCCACTGCATAAGCATAGAGGAGGTGGATACAACAGAGGATTCCCCTTGGTAATATGATATCAAAGTCTCCGTAGAATCAGGAAATCTCTCATCCAACGCCTCAACCGTAGACAAAAAGACTACGACACGCTTGGCATCAAAGTATGTGTTAGGAGCAAGACACTTATATAGAAGGTCTTACAACCAGATGCTCTTACGATATGTGGACAAAAGGGAAGCCACCACCCTAATGCTTCAGACCCATGCAAGAACATGTGGCCCACATATGAATGGGGTGCTTTTAGCCAAGATGATATTGTTGAAGGGTTACTTATGGTCAACCATGAAGGAATATGTTTGTCAGTTCGTGTGGAAATGCCATAGTTGCCAAATCCATGGGAATTTCATCCATTATCCCCCAAAACAGTTGCATAGCATGTCCTCACGATGGCCCTTTTCTATTTAGGGAATACATGTCATTGGAGCCATTCATTTAGCATCTTCTAATGGTCATTGTTACATCTTGGTAGCTATCAACCACCTCACAAAATGGGTGGAAGTCACCTCCTACAAGACAGTCACCACCACGGCAATAGAAAAATTCATCAAGAACAATATCATAGTTCGGTATGGGGTCTTGCATACCATTATCTCCAACAATGGAAAAAACTTCATAGCCAAGATGATCGAAGATTACTTGTAAAATTACAAGATCAGGTATCACAGGTCCTCCCTTTATCGACCACAAATGAATGGCACAGTCGAGTCAACCAATAAAATCTCACCAAGATTTTGATGTAGATGGTAGAGACTCACAACGATTGGCATAACAAGCTCCCATATGCATTATGGGCCTACAAGACGTCAGTTCGGACCTCCACAAGGGAAACTCTGTATTCGTTGGTTTATGCTATGGAAGTGGTTCTACCCAATGAAATTGGAATCTTTTCACTCAGGACCTTGAGAGAAGTTGATCCAAAAGAAGCAGAATGGGTCGAAGACCATTGCGTCTAGCTGAACTTCATTGATGAGTGCACCATGCCCAGTGCTACCGGAAGTGGATGGCGAGATCCTATCAGAAGAAAGTCTAGTCTAGGAGCTTTATGCTGGGTGACTTAGTCCTATAGGTAATCCACCTCCTTGATGCCTATGGCAAATTCAGGTCCAACTGGCACAACCCATATGTGGTCAAGCAAATCTTTTCTAGGGGTGCAACAATTCTTGAGGACATGGACTACATTAAGTAGTCAGAACCAATCAACATGTTGCTACCTGAAGAAGTACTACTAGTGACCAAAAGTCATATCCTTGCCTTGCAAAGTTATCAGCTACCACATTCACACTTGCACCCTTGCTCTATATTCATGCATCCTTCATCACTTTTGCACTCATGTTGCCTTTCACATTCATTACTTTTGCATGATACTTTAGCACATAGGCAAAATAGACAGATGAATTCCATGCATGCATACCTAAATAAAAGCATCATTAGCACTTGCATAATCATCGCCTAATGACGAAAGTCAAAGAAGCTAACTTGCTTAGGAAGTGGCCTAGTCCTCATCAGTTGATACTACCTAGACTTCCTAGTGAATGAGGTGCCACCACCCATTAGGAGCAAGGTTAAGTGCCCAAACCCCCAAAGGACCTGCACCTCTAAAAGGAGATAAAACGTTAGGGTGTGAGCGAGAGTGTGAGCAAGGGAAAAATACATACATGTGTAAGGGCATCAAAAGAAATAGGAAGATAGAAGACGTAGATAGAAGTCAACATTGGAGAGAGAGGCGAGTAGAGTAACTCTATCCCTACCAAATATCTTAGAGAGGAGTTGAAGTATGTACCTGAAGAACCCACTTAGTCAAAGGGACTAACCACCCCTTTCCTTGTAACCAGAGCAGCCTCAGCCACCATTTAGGTGCTCATTACCTTCAAGCAAGGGATAGAATGAACCTATAAGCCTATGAGGGAGCAAAAGAAAGTGGGTCAATGAAAGAAGTAAGTGTAGGACCCTTGGGAGTTTGGCACAGAACTTGTTCCACTACACCACCAAATAAACTACAACCTCACCCCACCTTTGGAGTGCCACCAACAATTTAGGATGTCTAGGTTGGCTCTTATGAGTCGAGGACTACCCCTCTCCTTCACAGAAAGCATCAGAAGCTTTCCAAATGATGACGGCAATAAGAAATAACACCATCATTCATCCTTAAGCAATAGACATTCATCTCCCTTCTCCCCTTCTACTTTGCAAGGCTTCATTTAGTCTTTAACTAGGGGCGTGTTAGTTGTCATATGGTTAGGGATTTAGTACAGGATACCTCCAACTAGGGGCATGTCAACTGCTTTATGGTTGAGACCACCAATGTTTAACCAAGGGCATGCCAACTACGTTATGGTTGTGACCTCCAATGTTTAACTAAGGGCATGTCGGTTACCTTTTGGTTAAGCCTCATGTGAACAATACTTTCACTAGGGGCATGTCAGCTGCCTTTAGGTTAGATCTCTAAGGTCCTTCATCTTCTACTAGGGACATGTTAGCTGCCTTCTGGTTAGACTCTAGTCAACTAGCTAGTCTGGCAAGGGTACATTAGCAATTCGCAGGCCATGACACATGTGAAGGCCTCAATTGGGCGCCAGAAGCACTCTTGATGCTTTGCTGCGACCTCTCAGTTTTGAGCATGTACCTACATGAAGGCTTGAATAAACCATGAAGGCTTGAATAAATGAGACACAATCAGGGGGAAAATCAATCACATCAGAGGTAGATCAGTAGTACAGAGATAGCGGGGCCTAGTGGTTCATTAGTGAGGACCATTTAGTAGTTCCGATGATTGAATAGAAGTAGATTGATGGTCCCACTGATATTTGACAACCGTGTGCTGAGCTCGTGTTAAAGCACTATGTTGGAGCCTCATGTGTGACTCCCGTGGGTTGAGCTCATAGTTTGTCTAGAGCCAGTACAAAAGATTAGGTTAGTTGCTACCCTTTTTGATTGAATAAGCATGGCCAATGAGTAGACATACACATAACCAAATAGAGAGACAGCAAAGCAACACAGATTGGCCTTGATCAAATATCAAGTTTATATTTTCAATTTTGGGGCACAATCAGATATTGATCAAAAAGGGCAGCATGCATTTCGCTTCAATACAAGTGGCAAGCTCTTAGTCATCAGAACTGGTTCGAGGCCTCTTAGAACTCCAAAAATTACTGAATAGAGGCATTCTCGACGGAATCTTAATAATCAGCTAGGTCTCTCGTATCTTGTTCATATATGTTGGAGTACAGCTGAAGCCCTCCACCAAAGCAATATCAGAAGAGTGGATGTCGATAAGCAATAGATGGGCCAGCTCGGCTATCATCATAGCAAAGTTGAAGGGATACAGTTAAAAGGATTTAGGTGTGGCACTTTGCTTGAACAAGTCCTAGTAGAAGTTGAATTGGTGCATGACATGGATGGGATGATACCTGACTCTTCTTGTGAGGCCAGGCAACACGATTAGTCACATATCAGAGTGGTTGAAGAGGATAGCAAAGGGCTCAGCTATAGAGGGAATGATCCTCCAAGCTACCCCGTCCTCAGTAACGGCTTCTAGCCTCTAATAAAACTCGCGAACGCTAGGGATAGTCTAGGAATGACCACTATTGCAATAGTCATCGAATGTTGACTACTGGGGATGTAAAATCTCCATGCCCATGTGAGCCACAAGCCAGACCTACCATGAAACATGTTAGCATAGAAGTGATAGCCAAAGTGGTAGCAGAAATGACTTTGTTTTATTTAAACGAGAGCCCTATAGCCATAGAAGTGATGGTAGTAATGAAATGCTCAATTCAGGCCACGATAGATCTCAGTTAGAATCACTGAAGCCAAATCAATTTGTTGAATCACCACGGCTAGCACAATCTTAGCAACCTCGATCGCGACAATCATCTGGCCATGGCTGAAGACCAACTCCCCAAGGAAACGGGTGACAAAGCCATGGAACCAGAGATCGTCACCTAGCTCAACACGTTTCTATCTCACCTCATCGAAGTAGTCCAAGCGAAGCATAGGATCCATGTTGTCGATACAGATCAGATGGTGCCTGCAATCGACAATGGAGAGCCCTATCAGTTGGCTCAGAATTGAGGTGTATCCATCGCAACGCATGAATACAGTGGGGCTGAGAAACCTCAACAAACCACAGATCCTTTGCACCTCCACTAAGGTGAGGGTCAGCTCCAGTTGCCCAAGACAAAAAACATGATGCGCTGTGTGACCATGCCGGTGGAACCCTTGCGCGGCTCTCCTACTACCGGGTGCGTGGAAACACTTGAGGAGACCCGATATGGTTACGACAAAGATGGTGAATCCAGAGGAAAAGACTAGACCTGGAAACACCAAGGGAAGATAAAAAAGGATAAGGAAAGGAGTCGCCACCTAGTCTTTTAATGGAAAAACGAGGAAAACTAAAAACACAAGAAAACTGGGAAGCAAACAAGATGCAGAATGTATGCGTGTGCTCCGTGCTTAATGGACATTGCATAAATGAATGTGGGCCAGAGAAAGGGTAAGGATTCTAGTTACGCATAGGAAAGGGGTTAGGCACCCCCATGCGCCCTAGAAAACTCGGTCTTTCTAGGTTACCCTATTGTCAATGGTCTATGAATGTATGCTTGCTTATTCTATATGCTCATGCTAAATACGACTGAAAACATGCCAAATCAAAGAGAAAAGAAATGAAGCAAAGGGAAAAGTTAATCCAAGGGTCAAATGTAGGCATTGAGAATGCCACTTTACTATACGCCCTTGAGCGATGAGGAAAATCGTGAAAATCGAGAAATTCTAGGAAAGCGTCTCGCAAATCAGTAGAAATTAGGATAAATCCGAGAAAATCAAAAGGGAAAAATAATCCTCATTTTGGGACAATGTCGACTTTGACAAGCCTTTTAATGTATACCCTCGGGCGACGCAAAACCAAAACAAATCTAAAGACGAAAACCAAGGAAAAATCCGGGAAACGGCGAAAAAACAAAGCTAGAAACGAGCTAGGAAAAGTATGCGCAAAGCCAGGCAGAAAAGACAAGAAAACTTGTGCAGAAAGATGTGAAAAGATATGCAAAATGCAAGTGTGAATGCAAATATGAAAACTCCAGAGGGTTTTATGTAAAAAGCCCAAATTCCGAGGAAAACTGAAGTTGTGAAGCCCAGGTCATCAAAAATACATAGGAAAACTCATTCTATGCAACTATGAGGAAATCTAGGGCCAAATGTGCATTCCTAGTCAAAATGAAGTTCTCTAGGGGTCAGAATGCAATTTTACCACTAAAGCATGCATTTAAATCAATTCTGCATAAAATCAGGGTAAAAATGCAAGAAAAATGTCTCAAAATGATCTAGAAAGTTTTAAGGGCAAAATGGTCATTTTACCCCTGAAAACAGGCAATCAGAATAATTATAGTAAAGTATGAGGGCTAAACTGCAAAATAACCAGAAAAAAGAACTTTCAAAAAGATTCCAAGGAAACCTAGGGTGTTCTACGTAATCTGCCTAAAACAAAATTCATTTTATAAACTCTAGAAGGCTTTTATTAAAGTTTTAAACTTAGAAAACATTATTTTAAATGTTCAAGGTAAAACATGTAATATTTTCAGTTAAAACTTTATCCGAAATATTTAAGAAAAATGATAGAAGGACATAAATGTAATAAAAGGACCTAAAAGTAAGATCAGAAGGACTTAAATGTAAGAAGAATTAAAACTTTTGAATTTTATTAAAAATAAATGTTTTAAGAGTTTTTTATTTAATAAAAAGAAACGACGGCGCCGGCGACAATGCTCCGTCGCCGACGGCCGTCGGAGGAGACTAAAGAGGCCTATCTAGGATCTGATCTAAGACCCCACAGGAAGTGAGAGGGGAGAAGAAGAGGGGGATTCGTCAGATCCGATCAGGAATCAGACGGTGGGAATAATCTCCCCACCTCCTTTGGCGTTGCGGAACTTCGACGACGGTGACAGGGAAGATGACTCCTCCGGAGGCTGAGGCGCGGCGATTCTGAGCTCTAGTATGCTTCGGGGGGTTTCCTCGCTTCCTTTGGTGCAAAGTGGAGGTTGATGGAGTGGCGGGGAAGGCTACCAGTCGTCGTTGTGACCTCCTCCAGTGGGCGACGCTGTTGTGGCGATCTAGAGCTTGTGGCACGATCTTGGAGGCTCCAGAGACCTCGCGGGACATGACGGAGTGTTGCTGGAGCATTTGAGGTGTGTAGAGGGGCGGGAAGCACGCATTCCTCCTCTAGAGGGGTTGTCTTCTCTAACGACGACTCCTTTGGGTGCGTTCTCCGGTGATCGACGTGCTGGTTGTTGGGAGCGATGGAGCGGTGATCCAATGGGCTATGGAGCACTGAGGAGACTAGAGAAGGTGGAGAAAGCGATTGGGGATCCAGGACATTTCCTGGATTGGGGGGGGGGGGGGGGGGGGGGGGGGGGGGGGGGGGGGGGGGGGGGGGGGGGGGGGGGG
>JAMKQA010089926.1:0-16419 GCA_024699735.1 Posidonia australis
GCCCACGACGGGCCGGGCTGGGCCGGGCGGGCTTGGGCCGGCCCAGCCCGTTTTCCATGTCTAATCTTATCCATAAGGTCAGGGAACAGAATCAAACACGGTGATTTCCAAATGAAAAAAGATGGTTTAATGCTATTTCTCTGCGTCACTGTATTTCCTACACATCGATCAGCATTCATCATGTTGATGCATATGTTGCAAATATATCATCTACTCAAGAAACAGTTGTATAAACTAAATATCGTTGTGTGGTCACTGGCTAACTGTTTGACAATTATCATTTGGCTGATGCTAAGAGGATCGGAGTTCGACTTGTAATCTTTGATAAAAGCAAACAAGTTAAATATATGGAGATTACTTTGGTTTCATTCTAGTGATATACATGAAAAGCTTCCCGTTATATGATAAGAAGAAGCTTGCTTCTCTTCCTCCACAAGTTATTGACCAAGGGCCCAATCACCAGCTTGTCATTATATGCTTCCTTTTTATTTTCCTTCGAGCTGAAATTTGAAATTTTAATTCTGAACTATACCGTATTTGCATTTTATTTGTCCTTTGTATAATGAATTCTCAATATTTAGTATCCTCATTCCATGTTTTTAACCAATAAAATGCATTTCCAGTCAAGAATATAATTTTAATGATTTGATTTCCTAAATTGCTTTGTTAGTGTGTTATGCTTGTTACATTTTTTACTACAATTATCAGGGTCACAAACAATGGTTGACAGAAGTCCAATTTCTTGGTGTGGTAGAACACCCAAATATTGTAAAATTAATTGGATATTGTGCTGTTGATGGCGAAAGAGGTATCCAGAGGTTGCTCGTGTATGAGTATATGCCTAATAAGAGCTTAGAGGACCATTTGTTCAATAAAGCTTATGAGACCCTTCCATGGACTACAAGACTAGAGATAGCCCTGGGTGCAGCACAAGGGTTGGACTATCTGCATGAAGGATTGGAAACCCAGGTATAGTTAAAATCTTCTACTGTTTTGTCTTATGCTGCACTTGTTCATTTAACCAATCTGATATTAACTATCAGATTTGTAATATAAGTTTAGTTTTCTGTAACTTATTTTGATAATTTGACATGACATAATTAACTTACGGATCTAGAGATGCAGGAACCAGAAGTAGCTGTAATGATTCTGTTTATATGTTCATTTTTTTTAGAGTAATTAGAATCTTCATTATTCCTCGGGGACATGATACATGTGCAATGCATTTAATAGAATATTTCTATCTTCTTTCTTCCCATGTCTTGTAAATTGGTAATAGTGGTACCCTTCACTAATAAATATAACATATAGAGTCTCCATCTCTAAATCTAACTTGGTCCTCTCGACCTGTATTGAACTTACAGTAGATTTACTGTAGTGTTATGGCTGGCACGTCTTTCAGTGTGTTTTTCATATAATATCCTTCTGTTGTTATAGTTGTAGAAATCTGCCAGTGCGGTAGTACTGCTGCTCAAATATTGTACCATTCATGTAAACTTGTTAAAAAATGAATTACAATGACAAATTGTCACAGTTAAATTTAAAACTTTCAGTTCAGTGAATTATTGTTAAGTCCATTCAGTTTCTAAAAGAATTGTTTCTAAAAATAAATCTGATATCTTGATTAATCTCTCCTTGATTTTAAAATTCGATAGTGCCCATCAACCTGTATATCCCCATGCTTAAACTCTTGGTAATGACATGTTGCATCGACATTCCTAATGCCCTCATCTTTATGATTGGCTTCTAGCTGCATAACTCAAATGAGAATGTTAAAATTCCCATCTTCATATGGTCCATCTTTTAGTCCTTCTACCTGAAAGCCATTTGGTTTATATTTAACCTTTTGAAGCTTCTCTAAAAGTCCTTACCTATATTTTCCAAAGGGAAAAGAGAAACGACATTTCCGAGGCCAGACTCTGGCTTTAAGTTTCTAGTAGTCTCACTGTGAAGCTAGGCTCATTCATTATGAGTTTCTTTGTTCAATACCATATCTCTATTCAAACTAAGTAATAAGATGTTTATTTATTTTTTGTAGTCTCACTGTGAAGCTAGGCTTATTCAGCATAGTTTTTTCTGTTCAATACCATATCACTACGACTAAGTAATAAGATGTTTTTTTCATGTTTTGAATCTGCATTTAGATTTGTTGAAATATAGAGATCAATATCACTGCCATGATTGTTATCTGTTTCCTTTCGTTGAGATTGCTATTTGTCTCCTTTTGTTGATTATAGCCATCTCTCTATGAATAGGTGATATATCGAGATGTCAAGGCATCAAATATACTCTTAGATAAGGAGTTAAAACCCAAATTGTCTGATTTTGGGCTTGCCAGGGAGGGACCTTCAGCAGATCGCACACATGTAACCACTGCGGTATGTGTACACTGCATAGATGAGTTCATAAAGAAATATCATTCATTACGTTTGTAATTCTTATCAGGACAGTTCAGCGTGAGAGATCTAGATGTGCAGTGCTCTTGAATTTTCTCTCAATCTTATGATATCATTACTTTTTGTCTTTTATATCAAGTATTTTCTCAAAGGATTTTTTTTATTGGGTACCTCGTGAAAGTCTAAAATGATTCACATACCTTTTGAAATATCTGTAACTGTATTAGCTTTTAAGAGGATAGACATAGATATATGATACTTTGTAGGGTACGTGAGCAACGTCAGACATATATGAAGGCATTCAAATTTAAAAAAAATGAAAGCCCTTCTGGAAGGTACTCCATACATGTGTAGTTTCAAACTCGCTTCTTTTATGAATCTTATTGTATGTGCTATAGAAAAGAAACCACACAATAACACAACACGAAGAAGAGAAACAACAATGCCTTGGCCTTATTGGGAACATGAATGATTTTCCTCCCTTCAGCTCTAAAGTTTCTTATTCACAATGCCTTGGTGTTATTGGGAACATTTTACTCGTTGCATGTTTACAATTAAGATGACAAGACATTTGGTCTAGTTTTAGTTGAGGTTAGAAGTCTCCATATGATGACATCTAGTAACAACCACTTTGTACATTATTATTTTTGGTATAAGGGGTTAATTATATATATTACTTTCAACTTACAGTCCTCCATTAGAGTCGAGCCATATTTTCATGTAATTTTGGCATCCATGTTTACTGAGAGGAATGTTCCTATCTATGTGAAGTAAGAACAAAGTTTTATGGTTGCAGTCTCTGAACTTTCTGTTTTACTTTTATGTTGAAATATGAACATTCAACTTAAAACCAATTGGTAATGAGTGGAGAGGTCTATCTATATATAATCACCAATTCCAATCTTCAATTTTTCAATATGGGATTTTTCTAACACTCCTCACTTGTGATCTATTGTGTCTCTTTTAAACATGAGCGGATGTGTGTGGACTTGGACTTGTTTAAGTCACTTTTGGCTTTGATACCATATTTGTTAATATGGATATCCGATTCAAAATCAATTGACAATGAGTGAAGAGATCTATCTATATATAATCACAAGTTCTAGTTTTCATTTTTTCAATGTAGGACTATTCTAACATTTTATACATTTTCCTTTATCAAAAAGTTCATAATCTCCAGAGATGAGTTGCTGTGAATCACCCACCTTATACAAATCATTGTACTGTTATTAGTTTGGAATACGTCAGTGTGATAGCATCTACTTAGAAAAATGTCACTAATTCCAGGTAGTTGGTACCTATGGTTATGCTGCCCCGGACTACATCGAGACTGGCCATCTCACAGTAAAGAGTGATGTGTGGAGTTTTGGTGTGGTATTATTTGAGATTCTCACTGGCAGAAGATCACTCGACCGCAGCCGTCCAAGAGGAGAGCAAAAGCTTCTGGAATGGGTTAAGCAATACCCTGTGGAAAACAGGAAGTTCTACTTGATAATGGATCCCAGACTAGGAAATCAGTACTCTTTGTCTGCTGCCAAGATGATAGCCAGACTTGCAAATCAATGTCTCTTGAAGAACCCGAAGGAACGACCGGCAATGCATGAGGTGGTTGAGAGTTTGAAGAATGCTATCCAGGTTTCAGAAACAGGAGATCAAACTGACAAGCATGAACACCCTTCGAGCAATTCTGACAGTGAGAAGAAGCCAGAGGAGGAACACATTCGAGTCGTCGATTCATTCAGGAGGCGAATGAGTCACTTAGCTAAAATGGGTGATGCTGCAAACATGGATTCCAAAAGAAAGTTTATGACAGTGCAGAGATCAAGTCAAACACAACATGCATAAGGCCTCTTCTTTCAGCATTCGTTTCTGTTTTGGAAGGTTGAATGCTTTAACCGCAAACCATCAAAGATTGAAGATGTCTTTGTGTTTGGGTTTTCCTCTTACCAGTAGATCCTTGTGTTTTTAGATTTTAGAATACGAGGTTCTAATTATGCGTTGTATATTATTTAATTCATGTCTTCTTTTTTCTTCTTTCTTCTTTGTAATTTTGTCGTAGAATAACACGGCCTTTGATAGTGCTTGTAATCCTTGTAGGATAATGCCATTATGCTATTGTTGTTATACTTCTCGAGATTGATTATAAAGATAAATTTCTAACATGTTGGCCACGTATTTCAGAAACTCGAATGCTAGTATGATAACGAATCCTTGGTTGTTTTATGAGAATTGCAAGCTCTCTAGCCTTGATGATCTTTGGAAGGTTAGACATATTTTTTCTCATCGTTGTACCACAGAGCAAGATAATATTTGAGTAGGGTGGTCTTCCCGCACGGGTGGAATGTTTGTGGGTAGGCCACAGCTGATAAAGAAGGTGGTGGTATTCTTTGTTTCTCTCTTCCTTTTTGGATTCTTATCTAATGATCCAGGACGTAATCTTGGACGTGATGGATAAAAAAAATTATGGTGTTGGATTTTCGCCTTTTCTTGATCTTTTTATCTATTCTACACATTTAACTATGACAAATTAGGAGATAATGTATTTTTTTGAATTCGAAAAAACGATTCGAAAGTTGCTTCTCTTTCATCAAGGTTTGAGAAGGAGAATCTGAGGAATTCATTATCCTCTATGAAAGTTGTTTCGACTGCGATCCGATCCGCTTCTTCAGATGCTCCTCACCCTGTTACTGACACCAACCTACATTAATCTGTTCCTGCTGATGACATGGGGCAATAATCTTATTAGTCTTATTCTGTTAATTGAACTTGAATCCCAGTTCTGTTGGTGTTGGTCTGTAACTAATAGCAAGAACATTGTCTTATTTTCTTTCTGTGATTTTTGTGTGAACTCTGGATTCTTGATTTCCTTAGATTTTTCCTTAGGATAAATATCTAATACTACTTACCATTACCAAAAAACCAAAAAACGATTTGAAAGAGTGGTGAGAGACGGATTCGAACCCTTGGTACAAATAACTCGTACAATGGATTAGCATTCTGACGCTTTAGTCCACTAAGCCATTTCTCCAAATTAAAAAAAATTCAATTATTGATGTAAAGATGAGCTTAATCATTTCCTATTTTACGTAGCTAAGCATGCTGATTTGTCTTTCAGGTGTAAGAGTATCATTACATTTGTCTGAGGAATGGCTTGATTGGAACCCTGTTTTCCTCAAACTTCAATCCATCGCAGTAATCATGGCAATGATGAGGTAGAGAAGATATGGTTTTACCTAGGTATGGTACCAGGTTTGTAGTTGGAATTTGGGTGTTTCCATGCACTTCATTTTTCCAAAAGAAACTGGAAGTATGCCTGTTCCTATTACATAGACAACATGTTCAGAAAGAACTGAAAATGTTTCTCGAATGAAGTTCTAATGTCAGTGTCATCCAGAATGAAGATCATAGGATCCATAGGCATGTCTTTAAACATGTAAAGCCAGTTCTAAATGTTTGTAAACATATGACTTGAGATGTATCTAGAGAATTAGAAGTTCTAGCGAATAGTTAAACTTCTTGATAGTTCATAAGAGGGAAGTCACATTATGTAGGGTCGGTAAACTGACTCAGTTCTGTCCATTTAGCTCTATCTACTGCTACTTATTAGTCATGTTACGTATATTTAAATCCTCTTTTATTATTTTTAGTCATGTAATTTTTGGTCATTCTCTACCTAACACCCTCGACATTAATTAGTTTTCCCTTTCTTACAGGTCTACCTAATGGTCTTTTTAAACATGGTCCAAAGCGCTTATTCAGTCCCCACCCTATCACAAAAGAATTCACTTCTGAACTTGTCCCCTTAAATCTGTTCTCACTCATCCACCTTAACATCTTCATTTCAACTACACTTTACCTTTTGAACAGGTTTTTTAGCCGCTAGACACTGTTTAGCGTAGATTGACTATTAGAAACAAAAGAGGTGTATGTCCAAAAGTTACGTGTCAGAAACGAAATCCTATGAGAAAAAAGAGAGCAGGATATCAGATGGTCTGGAGTTCTTGCATTTCAATTTATACATATCATCAGAAAATAATGGTTAGCCTAGAATTCTACTTCTTACTATATACATCAGCATGTAATGTCAACAAAAAAGTCCCTCTGCAGATCAGTAGTAGAAGAAATTCCAAGTCATAAATTTTTTTGAAAACACATCTACAGGCACAAGTGTGATCAACACCTTCTGCATGAGAATATGTGGACAATTTGTCCAAGATTTTATAACAGAACTCTATGGACTACAATTGTGGAACTTGGAAGGTTACGTGATGGTCAAGTTTACATGCTGACCAAATTGTTTATAAGAGGACAGACACATTGACAAACGACTCTACGATAAATGAAGGGTGCTGAAAATTCATAGAAGATCACAATGAATGCAAGAAACAAGTGGAAAATCATATCATTTTACATGAATTAAGTGCATAAGACCCTTCCTGTTCATTTGGTAAACCCATGTAAAAACGGAAGGAGCAACGTGTTGAACAAAATAATGCCAATTCGTTAATATTAAAAGATATATACAAATAAAAAGGAACCTACTTGTTGGTAGTGGTACTATGTGATATATCACCACTTCAACAGCTGGCATAGACATGTTGTACATTCTCAGCCATTGTTTTGTTGTGTTTTTTGTCTAGATACTCTCGTTAATATCTATACACACCTTGTAACGAAAATTACCTGTATTAGTCTAATAAACCACAATGCTACTTGTCTGCTCTTAGATTAGTTTAAATCCCAACACTATTGGTAATTGACGTTAAGGATGCTTAAAATTACCTTATAATCACTATGCATTTCTCAGTCCTATTGCAGTTTCTATTTCCTTTTCTCTCCTCTTCTTCCTCCATCTATCACTACTACCATCACATCCATCCTCCTCAACCCACTAGCCACGTCAGAGAAGATGGAGAAGCAAGTTCACCATTCAACGGACTTAGAAAGGGAGATCGATAAAATGGACAAAACAAACTGTTTTATTACCACTATCAATTCTCAAGGGACGTAAAGGTTGGAGACCTTAAGAAGGGGGATTGCCAGTCCTCAGAGAGCATCGCAAGCAAAAAATAAAAAAAACCACCTTAATCAGTTGACCGAAAATTTTCTACTTTCTTTCCTAGACCGTAGCCTCTTTCCATGTAGGCTTTCCACTTGATATACAACAAGACCATCAATTTGATCAATCGTGAATAAAGAGAGCTAAGATCCTTTCACTCTATTTATTATATATGTTTAACAAAAAGAATGTTCTTTTGATAGACATAGGACATGGATTCTGTATAAACCAATGACAAGTTTTCCCTACTAGCAATGACTTCCTCTTTTATTACTTCATCCTTTCCATAACCCTCTCATTTGCTCGTTTTGACTCGTCAAATGGCACTTAATTCATACATGTAAAGATCATTAACAATGGTTCAAAGAAAATACCTAATTTACTCTCCCTTCCATAGATTTGCAATTCAACATTGGCTTTAAAACTACCACCCTTTTAACGTGATTTCACTAGAAGAATCATCTCAAGTTCTGGCCCAAAAATGAAATGAGTTCTTTCCCTTAAGCTGGTTGACATAGGATAGGTCTTCTTTATTCGGTTTAGTGTTGTTCTCTTAGAAAATATATGAAATGAGATTAATAAGATGACATGGAACCAAGAAATGCCACTACAACCTCTCCTCCATCTACCACCGAGAAGTACCTCTACAATTGCTACATGAGTAAGACTTAGTTAAAGATGAGTCAGTTATTTCTACTATAGTGGGTTTAGTTAATCATAGTCTACGTATAAAAGCCTGACAAGGAGACACAACAATTGACAATAAGTGCATACTGATAAAATTATTATTTTAATGAGTACATACACATAATTTTCGTTATAACAAATATATAGAAGACATTTTGATGTTTAATGAGATTCTCTATTTGCTTGCAATGTTGATTGCTTGCCTCTAGTCAAGGCCAACTAAGAGGAGAGCCTCCATTTTGTCTTCTTCTTCTCACTCATACTTGTTCTCCCATTTAGTAGTCTCCAATAAGTCTTTGATCTATCCTGAATCTTTGACTATGACTTGTTTCCAATCTTCTAATTCCCTTCGAACTTGGTGATTAGTCAAAAGTCTCCTCACTAGTTGGAGCATCAACATTTTGATCTTTGTTCTGTTCTCACACATGAAAACTGACATACAATGTTGCCTTGCTTCACGTGAGCGTGCATCATTTATTAAGCTTGAGATCCTCTCTAAACCAGTTACGTTGCCAACCCATAAACTCCACTGCTTGCCAATCTGATCGTCCAACTTGGAGCTCAAAATCTTTCTTCCAATGAAGCCAACTCTCTTTCCTGAAGTAAGAACCAAAGGCCAATCCTATTAGAGAAAGTCTATGTTAGCTATGGACTTTTCCTTCTAGATGAGTGTAAATTAAACCAGTTTGACTATAAAGATGAAAAGACTAAATAATACCTATTCCATCTTTCTTTCCGTGAAAACATTTTTTTCTGGCGACGTCTTATCCATTTGCCCAGAAGATTCTTACCAAAGTCTTTCCTTCTGAATGGACGCTTTTTCCTCAACTGCTGATGATGGCCCTTCAAAGTGAATTGCATGACAAAAATGAACCACTTCGCTCTTCTAAGTATAGAGGAATTGCATTTTTGACTCTTTCGTCCAATGGTTAGGACATCATTATTTCAAGTTGAAGATACAGGTTAACCCTTGTTTCTTCCATTCTGCAGTTTTAAGCAGGATTTCTGTTTCTTACTACTGCTTGTACTGCTATCACTTTATCCTCTTGATGGAAAAATTTCGTGATAGGCAACTAGGAGCAAACTTATCCACTTTATTGAAGCACAGGGAGGAGAACACAATAGACATTGGTCTGTGTTTCTGGGAATCGTCACTCTGGAACATCCATCCATCATTGTCCAAATGAAAAGATTCCAAGAGCACAAATTATTGTATATTTATGTGAAATCAAGCGGATCATGGACATCCATCCAAGTAGCAGTTGACTGGGTTATGAATGATGAAATCTTTTCAATCCATCATCCTGGTAGAAGACAACTATCAATCTATGATGGTATGGCTGAATTTGGTCAGCTTCTTATTTTGCATCACCTCCTCTCACATGTAGTGGCCCATATTGATTGGAGATAGTTTATATATACTCCTCCCACCAAATAAAATATATGAGGACCAGGAAAGAGGATCCATCTGCAGATGCAGCTTGCCATGCACCCAATAGAATACCTAAACAACATTGATTAAATAAGCACTACATTGGCTAAATATTCATGGTAAGCATAAGAAAGAATTATTTAGCAAGCTACTTGTTACTAAAGTCACTACTGTGCTCATGCATCTAGGAAACAGGCTCACAGTACCTAAAAGGATGGTAGGGTGCAGGAAGTGAAGTGATCTTGGATTCTGTAATTCAACCATTGCAATAATTAAACTTAAAAGATGTATGGTGGCAGCTACAAAATGCAGTTGTTCCTACGAATCAGATTATTGGGCAGTGAAAGAAAACAAACCATGTTTTTGCATGGAAAGGGGAAATGAAGACCCAAGAGGATGTGTTATATTTATTTGGAAAAACCTAGCCTAAAGAGAGCTCCCATAGCAACCTATAGCAAAAGAAAGGCAACCAAATTCACTTCAAATAAGTGAAATAATATTGATAAGCACTGTTGTTGCGAGAGATATGAACTAATATCCTCATATAAGCTGGTTTCAGCACTAACATGTCAGGCAATTAATTGCATGTTCCAGGAAATCCCTCAAAACACAGCATCAATAAATTTTTGAGAAAACCTGTTACTAATTTCTACCTTGGTAGGTAATTTTATTTTTGAAAAGTGCTTGTTTGAGCCAGTAATCAGATAGGCCATTGTTTTCTTAAATTCACTAATTTTACTGAAAAATTATTAACATCATCTTGCATAGTTAATTAGAAAAATCAAGCTAGAGCATCAAAAGACAGGATTGTTGGAACCAAGAACAAATTGAAGCACTTGAGGGGAGAGCACATGGTAGCATGAGGAAGGTCAGATGATTATACCTCATGCGATGTCATGGTATCATGGGCTGCCAGGAACAACAGGATTTTCCTTGATTAACTTTGTTGCATTGCAGTTCTGACTTCTGAGAGAGAATTATCAATGCTATTTTAGGGTGGTCTCTTGGATGGGTCAATCTAAATGAGGGATCAGAGTCTCGACGGGCTTGGCTTGAAAGCTTCTTGATTTTGTTTTTAATCTTGTTTCTTGCTGCTGTTGCTGTTGTAGAGTTGTTTTGATCTTGTTGTTTGCTGTAGCTTCTCCTTTCTGTTCTTTGGGACTTCTCTTCTTGAGAAGTTATTTTCTTCTTTCCTTTCGACTCTGAATTTAATGAAATCTTGATTGACTGATAAAAAGAAAGGAACAAATTGAAGCATAAGAAAGTGAGAGGTTCATAAGTAGAAACACATGACAACATGTTTATGGGGTCAAATGTATCTCACAGAAGGGAAAAAAAAATCAATGAGCCAAAAAAAGGTATCTTCCCACTCCATCGTGTTATCATCATGGAACGAAACATTGACACGTGCCGGCAAAACAGTTTTTTAGCTTGGTGACACAATATCTAAATGTAAATCGTGATATACTATATATCGGGAGTGAGTATCGACTCATTTCGGCAAGTCGAGCCATGTCAATCGACTCAGTGTAACTTTTACAATGAGTTAAACCTATATCGTCGACATTAAACACAATGTAAATACTATGATAAGAAAATGATAAATGGAGGAATAACGAGATTAAAACAATACCTTATTGGCTGGTACACTAATGTAGTTAAGTATAAATCATACCTATCTGTAGTTTCTACTAAAATGAGAAAGCTATTAAAGAACACTAAAGTAAACAAAAATGAAAAGAAAAGAAGAAGAAAGGTTTCACAGAATTCTCTTCCATGAAGATATTTCTTGTGCGATTTCCATTCAAATGATGATACGGTTTACCCTACAGACTGTGATATTCTAAAAGAAAGAGAAATGTATAAATAATAATAATAGAGTTTAAAAATGTAGAATGATATAGAGAGTAAATTCAAAGATTTCATAGGATGGATAGTATTTTAACTTACAAGGAAAGTGACAGTGACAATCAAAGTACACAAAACGAAAAGGGTAAAAAATACAACAATTCAAAAGCAACTATAGTTAGAAAAGAAGTCTCAAAGTAAAAGATCATTAAAGATATGTTTGGAAATGTCGAGGAAAAAATTGATCAAACTGTAGCAAAATATATGTTTTTCAATCTTATCTCTGCAAATACAACAAAAGGACCTTATTTGCAACATATGCTTAATGTTATTGTCAAAAAAAAGATACTAGAGTAAAGACATCAATTGAGTATGAGATTATGAACAAATATCTTAAAGTAGAGAATGAAGAATTAGAAATCGACATTAATGACTTGAAACGACAATATTCAACCTATGAGACGGCTATTATGGACGATGGTTGAATGAGTATCCAAGAAAATAGATCATCAACTTCTTGTTTATTGTGATGGTTGTATCATTTTCTTGAAATCCATTGATATTTATGATGTTATTAGAGATTACAAGTATATATACAAGTAAATGATAGAAGTCATTAAACAAATGAGAACAGCAAATGTGGTGCAACTTATTACTGATAATGGAAGTAATTTTAAAAAGATCCATTTCAAGATTATGAAAAAGTATTAAATCTATTAGATACTATGTGCAATTTATTGTATTGCTATAATACTTAAGGACTTTAGAAAGTCGAAGTTAGTAAGGAAGATAATAAGAGATGCAAAGGTTGTTTCTCATTTTATTAACAACCACTCATATTTATTGACTTTTATGAGGTTATTCGAGTGTTCTGATAATGATTTGATTCATCTAGGAATCTCTCAATTTGCAACAAATTATATTTCTTTTCAGAGTATGCTTGAGAAATGATTTCAAAATGTTTTAGAAAACAAACCTGGAGGCAGTAGCATGGAATCATCTAAATAAGTTGATTTCCCGCAAATCCCAGTGATTTCAGGCACTTCCAGAGTAGCAACTTGTTTTACCAAGCAAGCAATATTCAATAGGGCTCCAGATTGTTTTCAAGTACCATTACAATTACAGGCAATTCTCTCATTCCATAATATGGAAGATATCAACCGGCACATCAAATTCAACCAAAATAATCAAGTCATCTTGATTGCACTACTCAAGAATCATCAACAAAACAGTCAGCAATGTTAGAAATTGAAAGCTGCCTATGCTTAGAAGGTCTATGTCTGCATATATGTTCATATGTAATGTGCATTAGAAATTCAAAAAATTTTATCTGCCTTGATTCAGTATTTGAATTCTGGTATTCGTTTTGCATACCATACCTAGCCTTTTCTAGTATGTGAAATGTAGCATCATCAAAAGGAAAGGACACCTGTCTAAACTTTTCTGCCCACATCAAAGCCATATTAGCCATTCCTTGCTTGCAAAAATGAGAGAATAGCAAGTTGACCGTGATGACATTTGGGACAAAGGCCATCTTGATAAATTTGGCTGTCAGGACTAGAGCACGTTCCAAAACATCCATGCAAATACCATTCATCATGGTATTGTAGGTAACAGTGTTGGGAACAATGCCCATTGGAAGAAGCTTATCAAGCATCTTCCCTGCTTGACTCATAAACGTACCACTACAAAGGCTGTGGATCCAAATATTATATGTGGTGATATCAGGCACACAGCCTTCAGAAATCATCATAGTGAAGAAATTCATTGCCTTTTCTGTCTGAAAGTCCTTATAATATGCGTCGATGAATGTATTGTAAGTAACAACATCAGGGGTCAAACCAAAATGGTACATGCCACTAAAGATGTCTTCTGCTTTTCTTATCATCCCTTGTTTGCAGAGACCATTAATAAAAATGTTGATGGTGAAGATATCAGGAGTAAGTCCATTCTTCTTCATCATATATTCCAACAACCATGCTTCCGTCAAGTCTCCAGCTCTAACAAACCCATTAATCAAAGAATTAAATATATAATTGTTTGGCACTAATCCCTTGCTTGACATTTCAAGGAAAGTCTTTCGTGCCTCTTCCATATGGCCAATGTTGCAGAGGCCATTGATGAAAGCTGAAAAAATTACTACATCAGGGGCAATCTGATGCATCTCCATGACCCTCCACATCCTTAGAGCGCCTCCTTCATCTCCTATTCTGAAGTATCCATCTATAAGCATAGCAAAAGCTGATTTCTTGACTTGAAGACCCTTTTCCAACATCTTATCTACTAGCTCTCCAGCCTCATGCATTCTCCCGGTCAGGCACAACCCCAAAAGTAAAAAACTGAAAGTAGAAGATGAAGGTATAAGACCTGCCTTTCCTGTATGATGGTAAAGATCAAGAGCTTCTTCTACATAGCCAATTCTGCTGTAACCAGCAATAACAGCATTAACTGCAGTGATGCTTGGTGTTTCGCCATCTGCCACCATGTCTATCAAGAGCAACCTGGCCTCATCAAATTTTCTGTTCCAACACAACCTTGAGATCACCACATCAAATGTCAGTTCCTCTGAAAAAACTTTAAACATCCATGTGTCATTCATAAAACACTCCAAATCTTTTTCCCTATGATGCTTCAAATATCCAGACACCATAATGTTGTAAGTATAGCAATCTGGAGACAAGCCTCTTTCCATCATCTCATTGTAAACATTGTTAGCCTTCTCGATCTGCCCGGCCTTAAGATACCCATTGATGAGAACATTATAAGTTATCGTATTAGACTGCGTACCACCTACTTCCATATCATCAAAAAGTCTCCTTGCTTCTTTCATCTTCCCTTCCTGACATAAAAAATTAATAAGAATATTATATGTCAAAATGCTTGGAACACACCCCACCTCAACCATCAATTGAAGCAACCGAAAAGCATCCGAAGACCACCCTGCCATACAATGCACCCTGATCACGGTATTATAACTACACTCAACCGGCTGACAACCAAACTTGCCCATTACCATCAACAAGGTTTCCCCAACTTTCACATTCCTCCTGAAGCAAAACTCAATGATCATCGTATTAAACGTCAACCCACTCGGCCATGGCCCTCTGTGAAACATTTCACCAAACACCTTCCAAGCAACCCCTACCTCCCCGCGCTTAAGCAACAACTTAAGAAGCACGCTCATCGCCGTGATCTGCGGGAACAGACCTAACTTCCTGAACGTCCCCAACACCTCCAGCGCCTCGGCCGCCATCCCATTGCTCAAGAACGCCCGAAACACCAAATTCAGCACGACGCAATCTGGCGTACGAAATGGGTTGCTCGCCCACATCACCTCAAGCAATTCAAACCCACCAATGGCTTTGACCTTCCCGACGAGAGAAGTGAGCACCTCCCGGGCGAGGGTTTTCTTGGAGTCCAGGTGGTCGGCGGCGACGAGCTCGTGGGCAGCGAGGCAGCAGAGCGTGACGGTGGAAGCGGAGGCGTCGCGGAGGGAGAAGCTGAAGAACGCGAGGGCCGGGGAGGAGTGTGGGAAGGAGAGGAGGAGGGTGGAGAGGTGGGAGGGGGAGAAGGTGGACGAGAAGGTGGCGAGGGAGGGGAGGAGGTGGGGGGAGGTTTTGAGGAGGGTGGCGACGTGGTGGAGGATCTGGCGGCGGAGGATGGGGGTGAGGGGCGGGGAGGGAGGAGGGAGGTGGCGGGTGGGGATGAACTGGGAGAGAGGGTCGTAGCTTGTTGAGAAATGCAGGTAGTGGAGATGGAGGTGGTGGTGGTGATGGCGGCGGAGAGTGGTGAGCATCGGAGATGGGTGGTGGTCGGCATTGGTGGGGTGGTGGGTTTAGGTGGAGGTGGTGGTCGGCATTGGAGCCGACGAATGGTGAGAGCAGGGTGGTGGCACGGTTGGGTCGGGCTGGGTTGTACCAGGGTAAATATAGGGTTTAGGAATGGAGGAAAGGGAAATTTTATTTTTCTCTTTAGAATAAATTAATCGAGATATACATGTAGAAACATCCATCATCAATAATAGTGTTGTGTGATTCAAACTTTTTTTTCATATATGTATATATTTTCTCTTTGTGGTCCGTGAGATTCGAGCCTAAAAGAGAAGTAGAAGTTCCACTTCTCCTGGTCAACTACACCATGGTAGTTGATTTGTGTGATTCCAACTTTACTCCTAGAAGTGATAGTGTGATTGGTCTTTGAAATACCAAGTGCCATTTTTGGAGACCTAGAGTTTGTGGTGTCAGTAAATTTTCGTACTTATGATTAAATGTTGATCAGGTGCGGTCTAATGATATGCTTGGCTGACAAATCAATAGATAATTAAAGAGAAACAAATACAAGAGAAGATCATATCTTTTGGTACTCACGTTCGCAGTTGTTTTGTATACCATTTCCTTGTCGTTTAAGGGAAGGTCCTTCCATTACGTTACTTGTATTAAGAGTGTTTTTGTCATTAACAACTTCTCTACCCATGATGGGCATACTTTTGTTCCAGACTTCGAGTAATTAACAACTAGTCCGCACATGTTAAGACGAGTCCCACAACATTATAACACAAAATAAATTGTGATAAGCAAGACTCTTTTGGAATCTACATGCCAATGCCAATGCCTATTTAAAATTTGTTGCCAAATAAGAGAATTCTAACTGGATTCTACAAAGATGAAATTGTATAAGTAGCCTCACGCAACAACAGTCAAGATAATTGATTACTTAAACTTACAAATGTTTATAAATTGTGATGGTTTTTAAAGTAATTTTTGATTTTAATTAAAATTAAATTTATAAATGATCTTTATAATGGATAGATAAGATTAAAGATTTTATCAAACAAAAGTAAAAACGAACTTTATCTGATAATTTATATATATATATATATATATATATATATAGCAAAAGGATCAGATGAGGACATGTCCTCTTTTTGCATATTTGAGGACAAGTCATTATAACCATTGATTTTATATCTTGTGGTGGATTTTTTATTTACGTTTAAG
>JAMKQA010089927.1:0-21624 GCA_024699735.1 Posidonia australis
GGGGTATTTATTGGCTTATACGATTAGGTTGTTAGGGAATTAGTTTAGATTGTTATAAAATATTGATAAAGTGGTTATGGTTGAGTGGAGATTAGTTAAGGTTGTTAGGGTTTAGTGGAGATTAGTTGAGGTTGTTAGGGTTTAATGGAGATTAGTTAAGGTTGTTAGGTTGAGTTGGAATTAGTTCGGATTGTTAGGTTGAGTGTGGAATAGGTTAAGGTTGTTTGGTTAAGTGGGAAATAGTTAGGGTTGTTAGGGTTTAAGGGAGATTTGTTGAGGTTGTTAGGGTTTAGTGGAGATTAGTTAAGGTTGTTAGGTTTAGTGGGAATTTGTTAGTGTTGTTGGTTACGTGAGGAATTGGTTAAGGTTGTTAGGTTAAGTGGGAATTAGTTAGGGTTGTTTGGTTAGGGTTTGACTACAAGAATATGGGGTGTCTACAGCATGAAATCTAGTTAAATTTACATTCCTAGAATTTATTGTGAATTTATGGTGATTTATGGTGGCATTTATGATGGTGGTTGAGTTTGGGCCCTTTTGACCCCTCCTGCTTTGTGATTTTATTGCATGAGCTATGGTGCATAGATTTTAGTTTAGTTTGTGTGGTTTTGGAGTAGACTCATGGGTCTATAACATATTTTTATGTAAATTTTATTGTGATTGTTTGGTAGGTTCGCCCCTCACTCCCAATTAGGAGAAGAGTCTAACATGTGTTTCGAGTCATTTTCTAGTTTCGCAGAAAAAGGCATACCAAACCATTTCGGTATGCCTTTTTTTGTCAATTTTGGTCCTCCTAGCCCTAGTTTGGTCGACCAAATTCCTTCAGTCTGTCATTCCATGACTTGAGTGTTAATCGTTGGACTTAGTTCATTCGATTGATTCTTTTCAATCTTCCAAATTAGGGATTTTTGGGCGACCGATTTAGATTTCGGTCTACCATTTTGGTGCCATGAGCCCAGTCTTGTCAACTGGCCCAATTTGGCATGCTGAATTAGGCCCCAGTTGCTTTTATAAAATGATTTTCATGGGTTTTTTGGATTGGTTTATTTTGCCTATTTGAGATGGGATCGTGGGCCATCAGTAGTAGTCTTGCGGGACACCTGATGCACTGATTTTGTGGAGATTTTGGAAGAGTTTTCTAAAGATATCCAATGGTTTTGAAAATAGATTTCAAATGAATATGATATGGTCTGTTTTGGAAATGGTTTTTGTTGGTTTTCTATGTGCAAGTCAAGATACCATGAATCGTGCTATTTGGACCAGGAGGTGTGACGATACTTGTCGGATGGTCAAGCGTATTACCCAAGTTGAGGTCAGGGGTCGAGATACCTGAGGCGGAGATTTGTCGGGTCTTAAAGGTATGAGACTACTTGACTATCATTTAGAGGCTAGGTTTGTCATCCACGGGTTGAGGTGTTTTGTGACATAACGGGGAGATATGATACTCCTACTGTCACAGTGAACATTGAGGCTCGAGTGTGGATCTATAAGACTCCTTCTTAAGCACCGTGTGGAGGACATCGTGGAGAGGCATACCCTATGATGGCCAATGTAGGTGGGACACGTGCCCCGTTGCTGGTAATGTCTTGAGAGATAGGACTGCCTTCTCAAGTAGGGTTGGCTTCGTAAGGGTTTCCCAGGTAGGAGAATCGGGGATGGTGTCGTGCCTGCATAGAGTAGTGCCATCTTTGCAATGTAGTACACCTTGATGGCTGCTTGTGACTAGAGTTGGTTGCCCGACATCAGATTTCCTGACACATTTGTGCGTGATTTTGGCCATTGAGGGCCTCGCTTGTGTTTTTGTGTTGGTAGAGCCTTTGCCTGTTTGGTTTTGGCCATTGAGAGCCTCGCAGTGTTTCTTGTGGTTTGGGCCTAGTAAGGCTTTGTTTTGTGGTTTTCGGCCTGTTGGGTCTGAGTTTCTAGTTTTTTATGGATTTGGAGAAAATGATTGTTCCTTTCAAAAACTCTTTTGGAAAACCACTTTTAATAACCATTTCAAGAGCCATCTCAAATGCAGCATAGAACTCCGTGCCAAACACAACACATGAACCATGACAAAAGCCACAACCACAAGATGCTATAGTGGAACAACACGTTCTAGGTATAAAACTTACCCAAAAGAACCCACATAAAAACCAAAGCAACAATCTTGAAGTCCCATTTAACTTACATGGTTGAAGACCAACACAAACCACAACATGAACTCTAAGTTCTAGTGCCTAGGTGTAAGATGCCTATTGAACTGTGTCTTTCAGAAGACACAATCAGCTCAGGGTAAAATACCCAAACGGTGCCACTGAATACTTAATTCAATGCACTACACTCAAGCCAAAGCCGAATACCTAATCCTAGGATGAATCATGATCCCTACTATCCAACTAAACTATTTTGGGGTGAACTTAGTATTTCTAAGTTCTATAGTCTTTTATTCTAAATACACCATAAGTGGGACCTTGTTAATTCATTTTAGGCCTTCCTTGGAATTAATCAAAGCATTCTCTTAATTATTTATACCACATAATTATCTATAGGATTAATACATCACTAAACACCATTAACAACACCAAGAACCAAGCCCTAACCATTAAACTAGGGCATGGATGAGGCTCAAATGCAGACCTAATCTACAGGGCTAATCCATAGAGCCAATCAGTGCTTGGTACCCATAGCTTTGGCTAAAAACCAAAGCATTTGACCTACATCAGCCCAATATGATCCCGAAGGTGGGAACTTTGGATGGCCTCTACACACACGACCAAAACTCACAAACCATTAAATAAATTGAAGATCTCTACAATTTGGGAAAAAAATCACAAGGATCCTATAGAAACCCCAATTTTGTAGCCACTTGTCGACGGACTACTCCAGAAGAGCATGCCCCAACTATGATGAGACATTTAACATCACAAAACCAGCCTAAAATCTTAAAACCTATCTAGCACCTAGAATCCACTTAAACCCATAAAATTAAACCCAATGGTGGTCAAATGTGCAAGGAAATAGACCCAAAATCCATGTGGCAAGCCTAGAAATCGGACCGTCGTGTGTCCCTTGTGCATCCTGCTATCGCACGTAGATGAGGACCGCATGTCATGGTCGCGGTTGCCCTAGTTTAGTAGCAGCAATTGAAGGTTTGGTTGGTCCATCCACATTAGGACCATTGATTGCTTACTTCTTATTGGCTCACATAAATCTAAGCATGCACCTTGACATTTCTAGACCATCATACCCTTAATGAACATTTGAATCCCCATCCAATCCTAGCCATTTAATCCTAAGCATCCTTTCTCAAGTTACTTATCAATCTACAGCTCACATGCACTCCCATTTCTATAAATATTAATCCACCTCGTCTATGACGAGGTTTCCCATGAAAGCCAACCTCTTGGCCTGAGAAAGCTAAAGACCTAGCCACAAGAAGCCAACCCTCTTGCCTCCGTCTACCCTCTAGTCACTGGACAAAGTCATTGCATAGGCCACTGCCAACACCACAGCCACCTCCCTAAGCACACTACACCACCAACCATTAGAAGCCAACACTCCACTCACACACCTCACTATGATCCACCAATGGCACCATACTGTGATCCACAACTCCAGTCCAACCCCTTGTCTACGTCATTGTAGTCAGAAGCCAATACGATGGGTGTCACTGCAAATCTAGACATTGAGAGAAACATATAACACCAATGCATGCAATTCTCCATCCTTTGAGTGTCGTTGATCTTTCCTATTGTATGTGTAGTCTTCTTGATGCTCGTTTTCAATATTTCGTCTGTGTTTTTACTGTGTTTGCATCATCCTTTGCCGATAACGTGTTCACCATCCACATTAGGCTGATGGCCCTTGAATGCAAAGGGAGGCATGTCCAAGTGTTTGTTTCATCTCTTTATATCCTTTTTAGCTCACTCAGAGGAGCCAAAGCCTGGTGTAGACACTCCAATTTTGCAGTCACCCAGTTGTAGGCTCCTTCGGAAGATTGTGCTCTAGTTGACACAACCCGACCATCCCAACAACCAATACCTAATCTCAAACCACTTTTAAACCCTAAACCTAAGCCTCAACCAAATCACAAGCCTTGGCCCATTAATGGTCCAATGCTCAATGGAACGGGCCAAGATCCACACAAACAAGTTCTGCAATAGGTCCGCCTTATGTTCCTCTAGTGGATTTCACTCATGTGTTTCTCTCACATGCTGGAACCATGTGTGGCTACCATGGATGCCCTTTGTTAATCACGACAACTGAAGGATTAAGTTGTCCTTTCACCTTGGGGATCACTTGATTCTTGTTCCTCATTGCTCGCATGGAACTAGGTGTGAACCACTATGTATCCAGAACATGATGTCCCCCATGCCAATTCTAATTCCCATCTCATCCCCTTGATCAAATCCTAGCCATACACACCAAAACAATTAGCCATCAATGGCTTCATGTCTTCTCATCTCTATATATTGAGCTCCCACATTTGACAAGCTCTCTCTTTGGTTACTCAGTGTTCTTTCTAGTCTCTCGCTCTGGTTTTCCTCTACTCACTTGAATGCACTTAGAAATTCCCTCATGAATCAAACCCAATGCATCTGCTTCCCTTGAGAGGATCCTGTGAGTGTCTAACCTGAGAGCATCTCTCACCTTCTCCACCAGACATTTTGTGTGAGAGTGAACGGGAGATTTTAGATATTGCTGAGCCTCATTGACCAACCTTAAAACTTCTCCTTCTCCTATCGTCATCCTGAAGTACACCACCAGAGCTACAACCACGTCACGCTAAACAACACCGCCTCAACCTAAGACACAGGTACAATAATTCTTTCTCCTATGGGTGTAGTCTCCTCTAGTGGTTGTGGTTTGCATTTATCTACTTGTTTGGCATCAGCATGCATTCTGTTAATGAACGTTGAGCACCTATGTGAGGTCGATGGCCTTTGAACACATGGCCTAGGCTATCCAAGTGCACCCAATTCCCCCTCTCCTATCCTCTTAAGCATCCCAGGTGAGAACTTGAGTTCATGGCTCTCTCCCATGGCTAGTTGAACTCAGGGAACTCTGATGTAGCCCATGAGGATGGGGAGAAGTGCTTTCCATCCCCATTGCATGCTGCGACCATGCCAGAACTGAGAAGAAGCAAAGGAAAAGGACGCCTATTAAAATCATGAAAACACCAGAGAAGAAGCAAAGGAAAAGGAAAAGGAAAATGGAGTCACCACTTAATCTTTTAAAATCGGAAAGACGAGGAAAACTAGATGCACAAAATTGCAAAAAACGATGCAAAAAGATGCAAATGAATGTGTGCATCGTTCATGCTTAATGGATGCAACACATTGGTCATTGTGGGCTAAAGGAAGGGTAAGGACTCCTATTAGGCATGGGAAAAGTATTAGGCACCCCCATTTACCTATGAAATAGGTCTTTTTTAGGCTATTCGCTTGCTTGTGTCACCAATGAGTATGCATGTATGCTTGTTGTGTCAAGATGAATGTTTTGCTTGATGACATGCCTATGCAAGAAAGTTGAATGGGGTAGAAAAACCATGCAATCTAATGCTCAGCAGCACTACACAAGTTTTAGACCAAGGCAGCAATGCTTCAGTCAAAAGAACACCAAGTAGTTAGCATGATTGCCCTATTGATGGATGCATGTTGGAAAACATTGGGAAACCATGCAATGTAGGTGAAGAAACAAATGTAGATAATAGAAGGTAATCATGCTAAACCATACTAGAAAATCAAAATAGAATGATGCCAGGTGCTCAGCTAATTAGTTTGTTCTAACTCAGTGGGTCGTGCCTCCGATTCGCATCAAATAGATCTACTAGGATCATACGCCAGTATGATCCACCATCTATCCGCACCAATGGGATTCACTGGAAGATTTGTAGGATAGATTATGAGCTTCTCATCACACCGTGAAGTAATGTAGTAATGCAAAGTGTAATTAAAATGTATGGGAAGCTGGAGGGCATGCAGGAGGACATACCTAGACGCTTGAATGTCTGCAGGGCTATGCAATTGGCTCCAACAGTCTACCTCATCGAAAATGGGTTCCGCTGGTGAGGCTCTCTGAGAATTTCATTTGAAGGTTTTGGCAATACAGTCTAGAGCTTCCGAAGGGAAAAGGGAGCACGGAGGAATGCAGACATGTTGACTGGATGCAAATGTATGCCATGTCAGCTCTCCAACGTCCTCTGCTAACCTCGTCTGGCCATCCAAGAAGCAAGGATCTCAAAGAAGACGTCCAAGAAGGTTTAAGGAAGAAAGGAGAAGGTGATGATGTGCTGGAAAGGGTCATTGACAAGCACATTGGCCATCAAGCCTGCGCTCATCGTTCAACCTCATCACTGGCGGCAATGGATGCATGGATGGATGTAATGCCTGTTCAGTTAGAGAAAATTCACACACGATCCACGTAGATAATGAAATGAAAAAGATGGGAACAATCACAAATAAGTCATAGGCAATGGAGCTTACCTGTGGATGCTTGTCTTCCCCAACGATGGCGACAGTTCCGGTTTGAGGCTCGACAGCTGAGGTGGTTAGTGAAGGATTGTTTGAGGTTGTAGAAGGGCCATGGAATGTATGGACGTGGTTAGCTCGTAAACTCATGGCCTGGTGTATCATAGTGAGTTCAGTGGTTTTTGGTTGAGGATGGTTGATTGACAGGGATGTCAGTCTACTGGAAATGGGTTTGTGTTGTGTCTCATGGGCCTATGGTGATGGGGCTAGCTTGAGGAGGTCAAGTTGGTGTTGTCAAGGATAAAACCATAGCAGTGGAGGCTGTGTGGTGGCATAGTGATTGATTGGCCAGAGATGGCAAGCTTGGGTGGTCGGAATCAGTGTATGGTGGCCGGAATTGGCTAGGAGGTGGCTGCTTTAGGGGCTTTCCTGGTGAGTTCTCCAGCATATTTCTCTTGTATCTGGTCCATGACGAAGAGGAGGAGCTTAAATAGGAGGAGATGGTTCAAATTGGTCGTTGATGAAAAATGTTTTTGGAAAGGATGGTTGAGATGAAATCAAAGGGATTTGATGGTCATTTAGGTGTTGGGATAGGGGTGTGATGGTCCTAGGACATTGTGGTGCACGCCTTGATCTACCTTGGCCAATGGCACGAGAGAATTGGGTGATTAATCAAAGTGGAAAGACCTCTGCACCATTTTGTCAATTTAAACTGTAACGAGGCACTCCGTTAGATTTTTGCGCCACTTGTATATGCCATCAAGATTCACCAAACTAACTTGCCAACTCAGTGCACTAGCTTGGCTCACCATATATGTATGCTAGACCCTTTGCAGACCCTGTTGGCTGGAATCTAGGCTTGTTCCTTGGGTGATAGACCATCAAATGGGCTTCGGCCTGTGGTGAAGTGGAGGTTTATGGTGTTGGGCTGGATTTAAGGGTTTTAGGCTAATTTTGGAGTGTGAGGTGGGCTCTAGTGTGGGGAAAATGCCTCATTGCCACCAATGCGCTCTTCCAAAGAATTCCATCATCAAGTGGGTGGGAGGCTATGCTTGTCCTCTAGAGCACTCAGGTAGGTAGAGGGAGTGGGGAGTGCCAAGAATGCAAAAGCATGTGTAGACATCATCGATGGCCGTGAGAGACTAAGTCATTTGGCGACACAACTGGGAAATGGGGAGAGAGTGTCATGCATTTTAAATCCATTTTAAATGCTTTCATTCCTCCATTGGCATTCCATCATGGTTTCCAAATGCTTGTTGCATGGTTCCATAGCCTTGATTCCTTCAGGGAAGTATTAAAAGTCCACTGCCTAGGACAAAGTTCTGGTGCACAAATAAGTGTCACAAAGATGCCCTGTGAACATCTCTCACAGATTGCCTAACCCAGAGCAGTGACAGATTGAGCACTTGTTACCCATTATTCTCAGTTTTCTTTGATTCTTGGTGTTTGTTTCTGTTTCATCCCATGTTTCCAAACAACATCTTTTATTCCATGCTTGCTTCATGTCTATACTTATGTTTTACAATGCATCATACATTGCCCATATGGCATACAGTCATTGGCATTGCCTACATTGTCACACAAGCGAGTGAATAACAAAGAATGACCTATTTATTGGGCACATGAGAGTGCCTAACACCTTTCCCATGTGTAATAGGAGTCCATACATTTTCTTTGGTCCACGATGACCTATGTGTCACGTCCATTCGACACGGAGTGTTCATGTCTTTATTTGCATTTGTCTTGCCCTATCATCCTTGCATGGTTTTCCTCATCTTTCATATTCAATAAACTAGGTGGCAACTCCTTATTTCCTTATCCTTTCTTTTGTTTCACTTCATTTTGGTGTTTTTAAGTCGAGCTTCCATCCTCAGATTCACCTCTTCGTTGTGACCTTATTGGTTCGTGCGTTTGGCCCTTCGTGCCTTGCATGAAGTCCCTAGTTATCCGTATGGTAACAGGAGCTGGCAATTCTACTAGAGATACAAGACATTGACTCTAACTTTGGCATTTTCTTGCTTTCTTGGCTTTTTCACATCTTGTTTGTGGTTGCCTTGCTTTACTTGTCTTTTCTCCTTTACCTTCTTATCATTAATTCCAACACTTGTAAATTTATTTTGTAATTATTTACATTTTAATGAATTTATTCCTAAACGAGTGTTACTGTTCTGAGGCCTGTTTGTGTGTTTTGTGATTTTGGGCTTGGGCCTCGTAGACCAGCTTCTATTTGTGTGTCCCCACGTGGTTGGCACTATGCATTGTGACACTGTGCTTGAGCATGTGTGGGCCCTTGTGGGGCCCATGCTTGTGGGCCAGTTGTTGTGGCTGGTGGCTGGCTCATGTTGGAGCCTGGTAGTTGTGTTGTGCATGGTGGAGTTGAGGGGCAGTTGGAAATGGGCGTGCGCATGTGTGCGCGCATGGTGGTTGGCCATGTGCGTACTGCTCCTTCCCATGCAAATATAGAAACGATCAAAGGCTTTCCCCCGCAATTCACCCTCCCTTGTTTCCCCTGCCTTTCTCCCCTCTCCTTCTTCCTTCTCCTCCTCCACCCTTAGGCACACTCCTCCGCCCCTCCACCTCACTCACTTCCCTGCTCTCACCCCTCACCCTCACCCTCACCCTCACCCTTCCCCTCCTTCCCCATCCCTCCCTCTCCTCTCTCCCTATCTCTTCCTTTTCTCCTTGTTCCCCCTATTTTTCCTCTTTTGTTTTGCATGCTGGTGAGAGAGAGAGAGAATGAGAGAGGTGAAGGTGATTGTGTGGCTCGGCATCGACGTGGCTGGAGCTTCGGAGGTCGTGGAAGCTCCTGTGGTGGTCGTGCACGTCGGTGGTGGTCGGTGGTTGGTCGGAGAGCGAGTTGGGTCGCCGAAGAGGTCATTTCAAGTACACACCTCATCCCATGTTGTAGAAAGCATGAAAATGGTAGAAAATGATAAGAATGCTTGGTACCTAGGTAAATTTACATTCGTAGAATTTATTGTGAATTTATAATGATTTATGGTGGTATTTATGGCCATTTATGGCATTGTGTGGTTTTGGTCGTTTTAACCCCTGTGGCTTCACGAATTTATTTTTCTTGCATGGTGAATGGATTTTGGTTTTGTTTGTGTGGATTTGGAGTAGACTCGAGGGTCTACCATATATGTTTTAGTTGGATTTTGTGGTGCTTGTTTTGGTTGTCTGCCCCTTGGTCCCATTTTGGGCAATCTTGCAGGTGGATGCCATAAGCCGTTTTCTGGTTTCTTAGAAAACAACATACCGAATCATTTTGGTATGCCATTTATCTATCAGATTAGGTCCTCTAGTCAAAATTCAGTCGACCGAACCACCTTGATCTACCATTTTTGGCTATGAGTGTTGACCGTTGTGTCCTAGCTTGATCGACTTGATTTATTCAGCCTACCGAACCAGGAACTTTCAGTCGACTGGTCCGATTTTCGGTCTGCCATTTTGGGTGTTTGTACCTACCTCAGTCGATCGATTTTGGTCGGCCTTTTGATCCAGGAGATTTCGATACACCGAGCCCATTTTGGAATGTAGAATCATGGCCCATTTGTTTTATAAATTGCGATTTTATAAAATGCGATTCGCGTGGGTTTTCCTGATTGGTTTGTTTCGCCTATTTGAGATAGGATCGTGGGTCATCAGTGGTTATCTTGTGGGACACTTGATGTGTCGTGTTGTCGAGGTTTTTGAATATGTTTCCAAAGATATAAAAATGGTTTGAAAATGATTTTCAAAGAGATGGTTGGCCCATTTTGGAAAATGGTTTTCCTAGTTTTCTATGTGTAGGCTGAGACACCATGGGATCCTGTCGTCGAGACTAGGGAATGTGACGACATTCTCGGGTGTTCGAGCACATCTCCTTGGTTGAGGTTGAGGGCTGAGATACCTGAGGCTAAGAGTCATCAGGTCTCAGAGTTATGAGACTCCCTTATTGTTGTCTTGAGGCAAGGATTGTGATCTGTGGGTTGAGGTGTCTTGTGGAATGATAGGGAGCTATGACACTCTTGATGTCGCTATGAGCACTAAGGCTCGGGTGTTGTCAGGTGTGGAGGTATGAAACTCCCTCCTAAGCACCATGTGGAGGATGCTGTGAGGAGGCATACCTTGTGGTGACCAGTGTGGGTGGGACGTGTGCCCCATAACTGGTAGTGTCCTCAGAGAGAAGACTACCTTCCCCGAGGGATTGGCTTTGTAAGGATTCTCTAGGTAGGAGAATCATGAGATGGTAAACACTCCTGCATTGGGTGGCTTCAATGTGGCAATGTAGTGCACCTTGGTGGCTACTTGTGGCCAGAGTTGGTTACCTAGCACTAGGCTTCCCGACTCACTGTGTGTGGTTTTGGCCATTGAGGGCCATGTTTGTGGTTTTGGGCTAGTACAACATTGTCTACTGTTTTGGTCGATGTGGGCTACGTTTGCTGTTGTTTTAGTCGGTGTGGGCCACGTTTGTTGTGGCTTCGGCCTTGTGGACCAGGTTGTAGGATTTTAGATAAGGTGATTTGTGAAATGATTTTTAAAGAAAATTAATTAAAGTTTTGTTTTCTGCTGATTTTGTGGGGTGCATGCTGGGTGACTTTTGTCACTCACGCTTTCTTCGTGGTTTTGGGTTGTAGGTTCAGACATGAAGATGAGTTTTTGCATAGTGCATACAGTCGATAGTCTTGTAGCCGCACACATAGGTTCTTGGTAGTTGATATTTCTGTTTAGCTTTTAATTTCTTGTAATTTAATATGTTTTAAATTATTATGGGAATTGGGGGTGTTACATTAATTGCTTGCATGATGCTACTACATGCCTTTTGCATGGTAGATATTTTCTTTTACATAAACATGCCATGCCACCGCACTTGCACATGGAATGCTTTATACCTTTTGATATGATGCTTGCCTTTCTTTCCACCATCATGATCATATGATACTAGCACATGCCATGATCATGCCTTTTGGATGTTGTGTGATGCTAGCATGCCATGATCGAATGATTTTTCCCTTTTTCTTGCATTGATACTAGGGAAATTAGAGACATGTTTGCCACCCTTTTTGGTTAATCCAAAAGAATTTGCAAGTAAAAGCATTATCTAGGCCAAACTAGAGACATACATGCTCTCCTTCCTCCTATGGCTTAATAAAATTCAAATAAAAGGCATCAAGCATATGTGCATGAACGTTTCATATAGCAGCATGCATCTTCTCCTCTCTTAAGTCCACCTATGGTTTGAGAAAGGCAGTCCTGGTTTCTCGTTCTATGGCTTTGGCATGGGATGAGGTGTCGGTCTATCCCTTCTTGTTTAGTGTCATGTCAATGTTAGTAAAGGGTATAGCCTAGTACTTTGGTAGGGGTTGAAGCTCTTAACGCACCACCTATTCACTACTTGCACTTTGGCCAGGATTTAAAGAGGGAACCTTAATTTCTACTTTGAATCGGAGACCCATATACCCATGAGTGAGTCCAGAGTAGACAACCAACTAGGACACACTTAGACGATGAGAGAGCACATGTTAGAAGCATTCATGTGCATGTGTGCAATTCATGCCACTATAATAAACATTGCATTGTGTTTCTTCTCTTTCAGGTTCTAATACTAGCATGTTGTCTGTTGTTTGTGCTTAGGTCAATAAGCAAGTTCCATGGTCGGAGCTCGAGCATCCTTTTCGTTGACCTCCCCATTGTGACTGTTTTCTCAGCCATCCTTCTTGAGTTATCCATCATTTCCATTGATAGCTCATCATAGGATTCGTCCTCCTGCTTACTACTGTAGCCCCATTTGTACTCACTCACAGTCAGCTATGGCACAACAAATTGGTGAGCCTCACCCCACTACTGCTCTAGAGGAGATCCTAGTTTCGATCCCTCCCACTTTCACTTTAACCTCAATTGCTCCCTCCTCTCCTCATGCTCATCCTTTCCAAGTGCATGGGGGCTCTCTCCCTCTTGTTACTTGACACTGGCAGACAATGGCCTGTTTGGAGCCCATCATTGAGTTCGTCATGATGATCACCACTTGAGCTTTGGAGATGCTATTGACTTTCTTCCTCTACAGCCCTATTACCTTTCACACTTAGTCTACTACGGCATCTTCTATAGTAGGTACTCTACCCTACAGATAGTCTAATTTCCAGCCATCTTTTACATCTATCTCATTCTCACTCTCAGCCCGCGGTACCACAATCAATGGGTCTCTAGCCGTGCAAATGCAACATCTCTTGGTGCTCACCGAAAAGCAATAGGGCATGGCCCTCTCCCTTGATCCTACTTTGCTCTCACCTCCTACAATTCCTAAGGTTTTGCTACAGCCTGCTCTTGTGCTCCAGGCTCTCCCCACAACACTGTTGCCTCTACCATAGTTGCAACTTCTCTCCACCCCAGTGATAGGGACATCGACTCTTCCTCTTGCACCTTCACCACACACCACATATCTTGTTACTCCACCATCTGGCGGCCAACCTCTTGGTTTGGTAGGAGCGCAACACCCACTAGCCTATTACTTGGTATTGTACTGATACAACAATTGCTGCTCCCACACTTTGCACCATTCACTACACAACATGCTATTTATCCACCTCCTTTGCATCAGATATAGGTGCCTCCATGCATGTCACCACAACACTCTGTACCCTTGCATCGATATGCCAGCCTTTAGGCTACAACACTAGGTAGCATGATGGTGGATCCAAAGGAGCACTTAGGTGTGGCCCACATGACATATGTGGGAACCACTCAAGCTACACAAACATTGACAGTAGTGACCCTAGACGCCCTCCTTGCGACATTCAGTGATCTAGAAAGAGCACTTTGACAAGTGTAAGGCAGGGACTACTAGTCTTACCAATTTTAGGACCTCTATTATTCCTAGAAGTGACACTCCCATTGAACTTTCACGTCTCAAACTTTAAGAAGTATAATAATAAGGGCTGCCCCATTTCCCATCTAAAGGTAGATTACAGAGACCTTGCTTAGCTTTAGGTTGATGAGAGGCTGCTTTGCCTATTCCAGAAGAGTCTCACTGGCCCTACTTTGAAGTGGTTCACCTCTCTGACATGGTTGCGATCAAGACTTAGAATGACCTTAGCCAGGCACTCCTAGAACAATACTCCTTCAAGTTTGACTTGATTCCTAAGTGTGAAGATCTGGCACCTACTAGACAGAAGCCCCACGAGCTATTCGGGGAGTACGTCTGGCATTGGCATACCTTTCCCTCCCAAGTTAGAGATTGACCCTCTGATGAACAGTCTATAGAGATGATTATTTGTGGAGCACAGCGAGGCACAAGGGCTCTATTGAGCATTAAGCCCATCACCACCATTGCATCTTCTATTGAGCATTAGTTTTCCCACACTTATTGCATTTGCCAAGTAGGCTACCACCTCTAGTCACAGTGTTGCCAGCAACAGCAACAACAAAAACAATGGCTCCAATGCCAACTACTCCAAGAGATGGAATCCTCCTAAGAACCTTGTTGCATATATTGGATACCCTGCTACACCTACTATTGTGGTAAGCCCGTTAACTCAAAATCAATTAGTACATGCACCAGTTCCTTGGACACCCCACACTCCACAAATCACTACCACCACTGAACCAATGTATCCTATCACACTAGTAAGGCAAGGACAACACCAAGGACAAAGATGGCCTCGCCCCATAGAACAAGACTTCACTCCTTTGGTTGAGCCTTTGAGTACTATCTTTCCCAATGTAGTGTCACTCCTGATGCTTCCAAAGGTTCGCCCATCGCCAAATTCCCTTCCGTCGTGGTACAAAGCAAACCTATATTGTAGTTTTCATTGAGCCACGGGGCATTCCACTGATAACTGCAGAATGCTACAGAATGTTATACAGTAACTGATTGACTGCAAGGTCATCATCATCAACACACAAGAGGTAGAGCCCACACCTGCACTAGCACCAACATGCCTTATTATAGTCAGCCTAACCTTGCTCAAGCATTTGAGTTCGAGAGCAGTAAGGACCTCAAGAATCCACTCTCTTTCCCACTAGGTCTAACATGTCTATGCTAGACCCTTTTGATCTGATTCATGATGTTTCTACTCCTTTTCTATCTCAACTTTATCAGTCTCTTCTTGTAGGCTTAGAATCAACGATCAATATGATCTAGCTGACCACCAAGCAAGAGTGCACGGTTGCATAGCCCACCATGCAATCTCCACTATCCACATCAATTTGCCTATTAGCAATGCCCATGCAAGAGCCTCCTCATTATACCCCATTGCTAGATTATCTAGCAACCACCTTAGTAGATCCAATAGTATCCCAAGTAGAGTTCATGGCTTACACACTTGTGGTCATCAACATGACTTGAGATACCCATTGTGCACCTAGTAATTACTCCACAAAAATGAGTACAGAAATCACACGATCAAGTAGGGTGTACAAGCCTTCAGCCCTAGCACCCAAGCTTAGCTGCCCAGTGCCTATTCCATCATAGCAAGAAAGCAAACTCACCAAGCTTGCTATAGTGGATGTCCCGACTAAATCTATGACAACTATCACAAGTAAAAAAGCCCAACCTATAGTAGATATAACCTGATCTGACATATCTATCTAGGACCTTGTTCACACCTCTACTGAACATAGGGAGGCCTTTCTTACTGTGTTCCAGGTTGCACATGTCTCCCCCACCATAGAACCTAGAACCCTCAAGACCATGGTGGGCATAATTGCAACGCCATAGGTTATCTCCTTCTCTAGCCAAAAGTTGCCTTCGATGAGGACCAACTACAACTTGCCTTTGATTATTACTATGCAGCATCAAAGCTCTTGTATTCCCCTCGCATTGGTAGATAATGAAGTAGGCTTAAGAATCTTCCCTTGCGCATAGCAAGTAAGATTGGTTTTAAAGCCGAAGATATTATGCCAGCAGTTAAGGAGATGATGGCCTTTGATAACACACATCATGATGCACTGGGAGTCTTGGACATACCCCTTGTTGTTGGTCCAGCTGAGTTCGATGTAGAATTCTACGTTGTTGATCTTGAGCCTACCATCAATCTTCTACATAGGTGCCCGTGGTTGCATAAGCATCAACTCATCTCCACGACCCTCCACCGTATGATCAAATTCTACTGGGGCAATAACATTGTTGCTGTAATGGTAGAAAATTTTGAGAAAGAGAGCGTTGAGGCTGTCTCATTTGTCTCTCTTCAAAAATTCCATTTTGACCCCAAGCCATTAGACGTTTTGTACCATGTTAATTGGTCTGAGCTGATTAACTACATTCTAGATCTCAAGCATGCCAACTATTTGGCCGTTGACAACAATCCCTTCCTAGTGGTTCAGAATTTATGTCATCGATGGGGATATGAGAAAGGAAAACCTCTCAAACAATACGGCCAAGGAATCATTGAACCAATCACTACTGAAGAAAGAAGTGAGTATGATGGATTCGATACAAGTGGTAACCCCAAAGAGATGGATTCCAGCACCTGTAGAGGACCAAGGAGCTGTTTATCCCATGGGATTTGACTTACTTTGTTAGTGCAAGTATCCTTAATCCCAATCAGAACCATTCCACAAACGAAACAGTATGATGACAAGATACATCAACTAGCATGGATGAGTGGGTCTGCATAGTGGACTACTATTTAGAAGCGGACCACTTATAGGTAGAGAACATAGAATAGGCTAACAAAGAGGTCCACAAATGGCCAGCATTATCCGATTCAATATAGTTAGCTTTGCCCCCTCCCATCTTAGTAGTAGTTTTTACAACAAACCCAACAATATATTTAGTAGTGTCAGTTCCATTCACAGTTCCACCAGCATCACTGTCAAACACCACAACAACTTCAGTTCCGCTAGTAGTCCCAGCGGCACCACCCATAGATCCACACACGGGTTCAGTAGTTGCAACACCATAGTTAATTACACCAACAGTGCAGTCAGCCTTTTTAGCCACTCTTGTCATTCCACTTGCCTCACTAGCAATGTTAGTGGCAATTCCAACACTTCCACCATTTGCCTTAGTAATTCCAGCCTTGCATCGCTCCCTACAGTACTATCTACAAGTCCACCACCTTTGTCTGCAAAATATGAAATATCAAGCAAAGATGCCTAGTCATCAACTTAGCTAGTGGGTTCAGTAGTCTCATCTGTACTCCCTCAAGTGTAGTTAGCAACCCCTCCAGTGTCAGTCCTGCGAATTCCGCTACATGTTATGGCCTAAAGCATTGCTCCATGCAAAAGAGCCTTAAAGCATGAGCTGTAGGAAGTAGTCAGCACCTACTATGTTGACCTTGCCTCCGATGACGATGAGGGAGGTGTTATAAAGGCTCAAGTGGATAGCATGCTCAGTGACCTGGAGGTCTTATTCCAAGAGCAGCTAGCAACATTAGTAGAGGATGCAATGGAGGAGCTCAACAATAGGAAAGACAAAGCAATGATCACAGTGCTCAAGATAGAACAACCCCGAAGACAGCAGGACTAGCCATCCATCATGGTCCTAGGAAAATCGGAGTCAATGTGCACTAGACCAGGGGAGTTAATCTCCTAGCAGTCGGGAGGCAAGTCTAGATGGTTCTTCCAACCCAAGCCCACCTTAAGCAAGATAAAGGACCAAAAAAAGGATCTTGAGGTAGGCTTAGAAACAAACATAGGCAATAGCACTTCCATCAATTAGTAGCAGAACAACCATCAGATTGAAGCACACTTTGTACATAATCAAGATAACACAAAAAAAAAAAAAAATTACAGAAAAATTGAAAATTAAAGATGAATCCATAGCAGTAAAAGAGGTGGAGGAAACTAATCAATCAGTAGGTCTAGAGATCACTGATGCAAAGGTCGCACGACGTAGCTACAAGAACACCAGAGTCCGTGTCACTATCATCAGGCATCAACAAGGGTAGGAGTTAGAGCATATCCTCTCCTTCGATGATACAAACCCTACATTTGAGAAAGAGATCTTATCCAAGCTTATAGCGTATAACGAGGAGGATGATGCTGGCACAAATGTGAGTGATGATGCACCACTAGAGTTCTATCCCTGTGGCAATCATTCGAAAGGCCCAAACCTACATGTCGAAGAAGAGATGGAGCAAGTAAACATTGGCATATTGGAGGACATCAAAGAGGTGTGCATCAGTGCCAAGTTGTCACCCTAGACAAAAGCATAATTCATTACCTTTCTGAGGGAATATGCATATGTCTTTGCCTGGAGCTACGATGATACGGTTAGACTAGACGTCAAGGTAGTTGTGCACACATTGCCTCTCAAGCCTAATGCAAAGCCATTCTAGCAAAAGCTCAGAAGATGACGACCACAGTAGCTTCTACAGCTCAAAGAAGAAATCATGAAACAACATAAGGTCAACATTCTCAAGGTCGTCCTATATCCAGAATGGCTTGCTAATGTTGTGCAATTATCAAAGAAGGTAGTTGGGTCCATATGTGCATTGACTACAAGAATCTCAACAAAGTGAGTCCAAAAGATGATTTCTGGCTACCACATATAGACGTTCTAGTCAACAATACCACAGGGCATAAGATGCTCTTATTCATGGATGACTTCTTAGGATACAATCAAATTAGAATGGCAGAAGAGGGCATGGAGAAAACATCATTCATCACCCCTAGGGGAATCTTCTATTATAGAGTCATGCCGTATGGGCTCAAGAATGTCGACACCACTTATTAGAGAGCAATGATGGTGCCATTCCATGACCTCATGCACCAAGAAATCGAGGTTTATGGGGATGACATGATCCAAATCCAAAGAGCTCATGGATCATCTCATATGCTTGAGAAAGCTATTTGATTGCCTGTGGAAGTATAAACTATGTCTTAACCACAGCAAGTGTGTGTTCGAAGTATCATCTGAAAAATTCCTCAGATACATTATCAGCCAGAGGAGAATTGAGGTAGATGCCAACAAGGCTTGAGCTATCATTAACATGCCTCCTCCTACTACAAAAAAGGTGGTTCGAGGTTTGCTAGGGGTAACTACAGTAGATCAACCGATTCATCGCATAGCCCACTCTAATATGCAAACCAATTTTCAAGCTCCTGAGGAATAATGCTTAGATTAACTAGAGCGAGGAGTATTAAGCTGCATTTAAAAAGATAAAGGAACTGTAAATAAGGCCACCGGTTCTAGTCCCATCGATGCCTGGGCGTCCCCTACTTTTGTATCTATTAGTCATGCAGCATTCTATGGGTGCAGTCTTAGGTTAGCATGATGAGTCAGGCTACATGGAAAGATCTTTTTATTATCTAAGCAAGAAATTTAATGATTGTGTAGCCAAAGACAACACAATAGAGAAAGTTTGCTTGTCCCTCATTTAGGCCACTCAACGCCTAAGACATTATGTGATGGCATACCCTATCTTGCTTTTGTGTTGGTATAACCCTATGAAGTGTCTCTTTTAGAAGACCACACTAGTGGGTAGGTGCATCAAGTGTCAGTTGTTGTTATCTTAATACGATATTACATTTGTCACACAGAAATCCATGAAGGAATAGGTTGTGCGAGATCACTTGGCTGACCTACCTTTGCCAATATATCAACCCTTGCTGACTCAATTTCTTGACAAGGATATACTGCTTACCATGGATGACGTAGATCCTAATGAACCTTGAACGTTCGCTAGGAAGTTGGCCTTCAAGTGCACCATCAACGTGGATGAATATGAAGCAAGCATCCTCGATTTACAAGTTGCACTTGAGCATGGCGTATGGAAGCCATAAGTGCATGGTGATGCAATGTTGGTCATTTCTAAGGTTAATGGCAGCTAGAAGACTAAAGAACTGAAGCTTGTACCATACCACACCTATCTTTTGACGCTCATCATAGAATTCGAAGAGATCCACTTCTCTTTTATGAATAGAGCTAAAAACACCTATGCAGATGCACTAGCAACATTAACATCATGGCTTTCGATACTAGAAGATCATGCAGTGGATGTATCAATCACCCACATAGATCAGCCTACACAATGCATGAGCATAGAAGATGCAAATCTAACAGAGGAGCACCCATGGTACCATGACATCAAAGTCTTCCTTGTGACCAGTAACCCCCTACCTGATGACTAATGACAGACAGAAAGACCATGATGTGCCTAGCATCAAAACACATGCTTGGAGTAGGGCACTTGTATGGACGATCCTATTATCAAATGCTCTTGTGTTGCGTGAACAAGAAAGAAGTTGACACCTTGATGTTGTAGATCCACGACGGAACGTGTAGCCCACACATCAATGGAGTACTGTTAGCCAAAATGTTCATGCTACAGGGCTATTATTGGTCGACCTTGGTGGTAAATTGTTGCTAATTTGTTTGGAAAAGCTATAACTACTAGATCCTTGGAAACCTTGTCCATGCGCCTCCACAATAGCTACACTACATGTCCTCTCCATTGCCTTTTCCCAATTGGAGAATTGATGCCATCGGTGCCATTCAACTAACAGCTTCCAATGGACATCAACTACTTCACCAAATGTGTAGAAGTAGCTTCCTACAAGATAGTCATTGCCACGACAATAGAGAAGTTCCTCACAAACAATATCATCGCTCAATATGGGTTCCCGCATGCAATCATCTCTGACAATGGGAAGAATTTTATAGCTAAGAGGATTGTCCTGTAGAATTTTCAAATCAAACATCACAGATTTTCTTTATACCATCCGTAGATGAACAATGTAGTCGAGTTGACCAACAAGAACCTCAGCTTGATCATAAAGAAAATGGCAGAGACTCACAAGGACTAGCACAAAAATCTCCCGTATGCACTATGAGCTTACAGGACATCAGTCTAGACCTCTACTGGGGCAACTCCATACTCGTTTATGGCATGGAGAAGGTTCTACCTATAGAATTGGAGATCCCATCGCTCAGAGTTCTAAGAGAGGTTGAGTTGGAGGAAGTGGAATGGGTTTAAGACTGATGCATCCAATTAAATCTAATAGAGGAGAAAAGATTGCAAGTCATTCACCACGCCCAATGCTATCAAAAGTGGATGGCCAGAGCATACTAGAAGAATGTCCGACCTAGAAACTTTGCACTAGGGGACCTAGTCATGCAAGCCATCCATCTTCCAGTTGCCCATCGCAAATTCAGGCCCAATTGGTTTGGCTCTTTCATTATCAAGCAGATCTTTTTTGGCAACACCATGATCCATGAAGATATGGATCAAGAGGAACTACCAAGGCCAATCAATACTTACTACCTGGAGAAGTACTATCAGTGACTAGGGTTTGTATCCTTGCCTTGCAAAGCTTCTTCTTGCTGCATACATTTATCCTTTCATATTTCACCTTTCACTTTGCATCCATGTGATCTTTGACATTTTACTTTTGCATACATGCATCATTTGTCCTCGTCTGTTTTAGCATACATGCATAGTAGATAAGCAACATCAACATCATCAGCATAATAATAGCTCGATGACGAAAATTGGAAAAGCTAGCCCACTTTGGAAGGGAGTATTACCTCTGTAGACGCTATTTAGATGTCCTAGTAGGTGAGAGAGCCACCATCCATTGAGAGCTAGACAAAGTATTTAAACTCCCCAAGTGACCTACATCTCCAAAAGGTGATAAAATGCTATGGTGTGAACAAAAGAAATCATACATCACACAGCCATAAAAGAACAAAGAAGATAGAAGCCACATACAAAAGCTAGCCTTAGAGAGAGAGGCACCTAGAGTAGCTCTATCCCGACCTCATGACTTGGAGATGAGTCGATGTGTGCACCTAGGAAGCCTATATCGTCAAAGAGATTAGCCACCCCTTTCTTGCAACTTGCCCAACATCAAACTAGGCATTTATCACCTCCAAATTAGGGATGGAGTGAGTCTACATGCCTATAAGGGAGTAAATATAGACACCCCGATTTTAAGGTCATTTGGCAACAGACTCCTTCGGTTGATGCTCTTGTCGCAACCACCAAAATCCTAGTCCACACAGGTCCTAATCAGACCCACACTAGCCCACCTGACTCAGTAAAACACTACCCCATTAAAATCCACTGAAAAACAAATAAAACACTTAATCCAACTTAAAATCCACTAAAAAACAAGTAAAACACTTAATCCAGCTAAAATCCACCTAAGATTCCACTTAAAAATCCAACCATAATTCCTAATCCACTTAATCCAGCTAAAATCCACTTAAATCAACTTAAAATCCAATAAAACCCTAATTAATCAAAAT